>VXBT01001865.1:91765-105335 GCA_013400235.1 Oriolus oriolus
CGGCCGCTTGTGCTCCCGGTAGATGTCCGGTGGTGGGAGGTCCCTGGGGGTTGTGGGGGGTGGGAGGGGAGCCCCGACGTGGTTCCCCACCAGTACCTGCTCCCCATAATCCCCTCCTGGGGAAGTCTTCACCAGGAGGTGGGGGAAACCTGGGAGGGCTTCATCCCCTACACAGCCACCCCGAAACTTCAGGGGGTGTAGCAGGTGGGGGTGCTCGTTTGCCTGCCTCCAGTTCTCCTCCCCGTGCAGACGGGAGTCCACGGGGATGGGCTGGGGCAGCGGCAGCCCCAGGGGGGCACCCTTGGGAGCGTAGGCTCTCCCCGGCCTCTCGGCAGGATGCGGGCCGGAGGAGGGGCCCCGGTGTGTGCTGGTGCTGTTCTGCACCACGAGCTGGGGTGTCCTCAGGGAGAAGGTGGTCTGGAGGCGCTCGCTGTGGTTGCTCCAGTCCTCGATGGTGCGGGTGGCCTGCTCCAGCGAGCCGCCCACGCTGGCCGTTGTCACCATCTCCTTGGCAGCCTGCAGCATCTTCAGCACGTTGGCCTGGGCTGAGCTGGCAGTGACATCGGGTGTGGGCGCCCGCCCGGGGCTTGACAGGGTCTGAACGCCATTGAAGCAGCTGTAGATGCCCTGTGGGGAGAAATGGGGGCCCACCCACCGTCAGCAAAGTCAGTGGGATCCTGCCTCCTGAGCCCACCCTGCTGAGCTGAGTTCATGCTGCTGAGGCTGAGGTGGCTTCAGAGCACTGATGCCCCCTCCCCAGCATCCCCAGCACTGTCAGGGTGGGTGACACCATCCTCTATCACCCCTTTCCCCAGGGATGCTAATAAGGATGTGGGATCATTCCCAAGACTGAGCCCTTTCCTCAAAAGCTGTCTTTTCTCAGCAAGAGCTCGCAGCAACACGAACATCTCCAATCCCTCCCCTGCAGGTCAAAGGACAAAGCCCACCAAGCCGTGTCCACCCCTGTGACACTGTGTTAAGACATTTGGGCCCCTCAAAAGCCCCTGTCAGCATCCCTCACCCTGCTGATGGCCAGGAGGAAGTCAAGCTTGTGGGACTTGGGGACGGAATGACGCAGCTTCCAGTAGACGAGGTGCTCCCAGGCAAAGACCAGCAGGCTCAGCCCCATGGCCACCAGCAGCATGTAGAAAACCCCGGCCATGTTGTCAATGTCCAGCTTGCTGCTCATCACCTCATTCTTCTCATTCTGGCAGATCCCTGACAGCCAAACCGTCTCCAGCTTCTGGGTGTCACCTGGGACACGCACAACAGTGCAGGGGGTGAAAACCCACCACTGGGAATCATCTTCCCGAGCACATCCTTGCCCCTCTCCACCCCACTGTGGGTAGAGAAGGAGAAAGAGACCCTTGAGCCTCTAGAGCTGTAATCACTTAATGCTTGCTGCTGCCCTTGGCCTGAGCATCCCACCAGTCACTTGTCCCTCTCCAGGGTCCTCTCCTGACTGTCCCCCACCCATGTGCCAGCCAGCCATGCTTACTGTCCTCTTCCCAGGCTTCTCCTCAGGACCCTCAAATGTTGTGCACAGCCATCTCCAGGATTTTACACCTCCGGAGGGAATGACGACCACAACACCCAGAGGATTTAATATCCCCTGAAAGGAGCTGGTGAAGGCCCTCAGTGCCATCCTGCCATGAGGATGTGAGCCGTGAAGGCTGCACAGGGTTTGAAGACCAATGCCCTGTCCCCTGGATTAATCTGCAGGGCAGGGGTTGGGTGAGGATGGGGACAGGGCTAACGAGGAGCTCATGCAAGCACCCACCGTCTCCCAGGAACTGGAGCAGGGCCAGGTCGATGGCCCGCTTCCAGCGCGAGTCCTTCTGCAGGGCGATGCCGTAGCCCGTGGTGGCAAACACCTTCCCACTGCCGATGGTCACCAGCTTGCAGCCCTCGTCCTTGCCCGCCATGTAGTTGAGCACCGCCGCGTCGTAGATGAAGGCATCCAGCTTCCTGCCCCACCAACAGGAGGAAGGGTGAGGGAGGTCTGAAAGCCCATTTTTGAGGGAGGGCTGTGCCTATCTGGGGGAGCTCTATCCCTTTCAGAAAGCTGTAGCCCATCTGGAGGGGGTTCTATGTGCTGTTGGGGTCCCTGACCCATCCTGGAGAGCTGTAACCACACTTGGAGGGGAAGGACCCAACCCTGGGGGGAGTTGTGTCCCACTTGGGGGAGCCATGCCCCATCTGGGGTGAGCTGCATCCCTTTTGAGGGGAGCTGTATGAAGCTGCACCCCATCTGCAGCAGGTTGTGTCCTGTTTGGGGGTCCTGTACTTCTGGCAGAGCTGTACCTAGCCTGGGGGGCCCACACCCAACTTGTGCGTGGTTGTACCCCAGTTGAGAAATCCCTTGTCCATCTGGGAGTTCCTGTACCCCATTCCAGGGAGCCATAGTTATTTGGGGATGCTTTATCCCTTTTGGAGGAGCTCTAAGGACCACACCCCAGCTGGGGGAGCCGTACCCCATTTTGAGGCTGGTGAGGGCGTCCTCCACAGAGCGCTGGTTGTACTTCACCATGTGGGTGTGCATGTCGGGGTAGTTGCTGCGGATGTTCCTCTCGGTGCTGCCGTTGGGGACGGTGCCAAAGCGGAAGGGTGGGTACTGCTCCTGCGGCCTCTGGAACTGCAGCGGGGAGCCCCGGGGGTGGCATCAACACAGTGCCCATGTCTTTCCATGTCCCCAGTGTGTCCCCTCCCCACAGCCCCCACGCTCATGCACTCATGCCCAGCCAACTGGCAGTGATGTGTGTAGCTTCACACACATCACAGCCAGTAACTTCAAAAAGGGGTTTTTTTTAGGGATGTTTTACAGCTCCCACCCCAATGATCAGCCCCACCTTCCTGTCACTCAGCCCCGACACAGTGTCAATGTACTGCTCCTGGATCATGAAGGCAGCCAGGTTGGCTGTGTAGCTGGCGAGGAAGATGACAGCGAAGAAGGCCCAGATGAGCACCATGATCTTGCTGGTGGTGCCCTTGGGGTTCTCGATGGGCACAGAGTTGTTGAACACCAGAGCCCACAGAAGCCACACGGACTTGCCGATGGTGAAGGTGGGACCTCCCGGCCCTGCAGGGACAGGGAACAGAGGGGACAGTTGTCAGCCCCGCCAGGGACGTGTCCCCCCTCCCAGCTCCCAGCTCCCCAACTCACTCTTGCCGCTGGTGAGGTTCTGGTTGTAGCCAACAGGGCTGAAATACTCGAACACGAAGACGGTGATGGCCACCACTGTGAGGCACATGACGAACATCATGACCCACACGGCTGGACTATAAGGCTCTGCAAAGCAAGTGGAACTCTGTGAGCCTCCTGGGACATCCCCTGGTCCTCTGAGGACTCCCGGGAGCCCTCCCTGATGGATGGGGCTCATCCTGAATATTGCCCCTCCTTGGAGAGGAGTCGGAGGCTGACAGCACCACGGCCAAGCAGCTCCACAGGGAATCAGGAGGGAAGGGGGTTGCTGCAGAGCTGGGGGATGCAGCCGTGTTTCCCTGCCTAGACCCAAGCAGGTTCTCATCAACAGGGAGATGTTTACAAAATGCTGCCCATCTCCAGGGTCACCACAGGAGGGTTTCCCATGGGATCACAGGTTCTTCCCTGTGATAGCTCTGCCCACAGGACTGTGCCTGCATCAGGCATGGAACCAGCCCCCCAGCCCTGCTCAGCCCTGGGGAGAGCCCCCTGTGAGTGGGGAGAGGCAATGAGCCCCTGCCTGCCCAGGATGATCTGGGATGGAGCGGTAGAAGCACTGGGGATGCGTCCGAGCCGTCACCGTGCGGCCACCGAGGCCCATTTGTCAGCGTGTCCTTCGCTGTCAGGGAGGAGAGGCCTCCCCTGATGGGGATGTGGCTCATTAGCGCAGAGGCAGGAGGCACGGGGACACGGGGACCGCGGACCCCGGCCCTGCCAAACCAGGGCGGGATGCTCCGTCTGTCCCCAGGGCTGGTGAAGGTGACCCTGCTTCTGTGGGAGGTTGGGCTCTGTGGTGTGGGGGGGCAGGATGAGGAAGATGTGCCCAGGCTGGTGGTCCCACCTTCCACGGCAGCCCTAGCACCACCTGCACCCTCCCCACACAAGAGCCCGTCTCCAGCTGAGCTGGGACATTGCTGCTGTGCCCTTGCCAAGAGCCTCAAGCCCTGTCCGAGCCGAATTTCCTGACGACCTTGGCCAGTCTCCTCCCCTTCCTAGGCTGCAGATCTGCTGGTGTAAAACTCATTAAATAAAACTTTTAGCACTGGCGCTTTCCTACACTTGGCTTAAGCACTGGCCCTGGTGGCGGTGGCAGAGATGGGTCCCCAAAGCAGAGCTCCAAGCTGGCAAATCCCCCCACGTCCCCATCCTCCCTCCTCCACACAAAAATGAAGGGGACAAAACCACTGAGCCCAGCCTCAGTCTCCAGCCTACATCTCCATAATAAAAGGATTATTCAGGCAGGGAAGGAAGAAGCCCCAAAGCCGACAGCACAATCTCCTTCCCTTATGACTTAGGTTTCTTTTTTTTTTCTTGAAAGTTATTAAAAGTGAACAATATTTCCAGTTTGCATTCGTAGGAAGCACGAGATGAACCTGCAGAAAGACAGGGGGACACAGGGCTCACCCAGGAAAGCAGAGGGGGACACGGTGCCATTGCTCCGGGCCACCATGACGCTGATGCCCGTCTCCACAAAGGGCACGGAGAAATCCACGATCTCAGAGCGCTCCTCGTTGATGGTGAGGGAGCCGATGGCCATGTCTGCACGCTTGTAGTACACCTGGAAAAGGGGCAGGTGGGCTTGGGGCGGGCAGAGGGACAAGCAGAGGGACCCAGACCACTTTCCCCAGGCATTTCCTTATCTCCAGCATTTCCAGCCTTAATTTCAGCCTTTTAAAAAACGAAAAAATATTAACTTCTTAAGTGAGCAGTGGCACAGACACAACCTGCTGCGGGGCTGTAAATGTTCCTCTGACTCCTCCTCCAACGAGGAGCTCATGCCAAGCCGTCCCCTGCCCACAGTGCCACCACAGATCCCAGCTCCACCAGGAAAGCCCCAGGTCAGGGGTGAGCAGTGCCCTCCAGAGAGTGTCCAAGCGGGGGTCTGAGCCATGCCCACCCCTACCTCACCAATCATGCCATTCCAGACCCCACGGACGATCTTGCCGTGTTTGCCATTGGTCACCAGGTAGAGGTCGTAGGAGAACTTCACCGCCTTGGCCAGCTTCTTCAGGATGTCGATGCAGAAACCTTTGCAGCACAGCTTGGTGTAGGGATCCACGAGGCCATCCCCACTGGAAACACACCAGGAAAGACGGGTTGGACCAACCAGAGATGCTCTGAGCACCCTGGACACCACGTGCCGAGGGAGCGGCGGCCGGAATTGCCGAGCTCCGTGTCGCTGCTCACCTCTGGGAGGAGTTGGTCTGCTTGCGGCAGGGCACGGTGTTGCGCACGCAGACCCCCGTGCTGGGGTCCGTGTTCTCCACGATGACGAAGGGTCTCTCCTCCAGGGTGGCCACGGTCAGGTGGCGGTTGTCGACCACGGGCTGCATGAAGGAGCCGTAGCGGGGCCACACCGGGTACTTCATGTGGATGATGCCTTTCTCCCACTTGCCCACCTGCCCCCAAGGGAGAGCACGTGGTCACTCCAGTGAGGGGCTCCGGGGGTCACACGGGATCCCATATCCATCCTCCCACCTTTGGGGCTTATTCCTGGTGAGCTCCATCTCTGCATCCCTTTCCCCTCGCACCGCTGGACCACAGTGAGGTGTTTCCTCCTGAGCCCCAAGCTTCACACTTGGGTGAGAACAAACCTGGCCAAACTTTACCCAAAATACTTTCAAACTAGCAAAAAGCCCTCCACGCATTTTGTTTCAGGTCTGGGTGTTTGGCTGCTGTTCTCCAAAGCGGGCATCTGCATTTCTGACTTTTTTGGAACTTAGCAGCCAAATTGCAGGGGAAAACTGTCAGCTCTTGGCAGAGCTTTGGTGCCCATCATTGCTGCAAACCCCCACCATGGCACCATGGGTACTTTTGGGACCAGCCATGGTACTTTTGGGTTTTGCATGGTACAACCCACCCCAGGGTGGGACTCCAGGTTGTGCATGGCACCAGGCTCACCCTGCCCAGCCACCCCCCAGTGTGCCCATCCTGGGGGCCTGGGGGTCCTACCATCTCCCAGAGCCGGTGCTGGTTGAGCGTGATCACCACCATGGTGGGCCTGACCAGGTAGCCACCTTCATTGAAGGAGAAGTCCCTGTGCTCCCACGTCACATTGAGGAGGTGCCTGGTGGGACACAGAGCCTGTAAGCCCCTGGCTGTGCGGCCCTGCACTGCACAGCCCTCTGCCCTCTCCTTCCCCTCCTCCTCCTGCTCCTCCTCCTCCACCTTCAGACAGGCTGCCACAAGTCCCATGGAGACAAGTGGGGCTGAAAGCTGGGGACCATGCAAGGGGCAGAGGGGAGCTGGAGAAAGCTCTTCCAGCAAGGAGGCACTGAGGATGATGGCCCAACTGCAGGGCTGAGGATGCACAGACTGCCACAGCAGCCCCGAGGTGCCACAGAGCTATGAAAGCCCCCCCCCCCGAGACCTCCAGGGGTCCTGAGTCACCAAGAAACATGGGAAAAGGCAAGGGCTGCTTTGGGGAGATGCTCCAGGAGAGTCCCAGCCGAGAGGCACGCACCACCAGCTGTAGCCTTCAGTGAGCACCATCCCTGCTGCTCGCCAGCTCCGTCCCCCTCCTCCCCTGCCCTTGCCCTCTCTTCTCCCCACTCCTCCCACTTCACACCCATCCCAGGGGGGCCCCGAGCCTCACCGGTAGAAGCTTGTGTTGGTGGCGGCGGCCCTGGTGGGGGTCCAGCAGTCCCGCCCCACCTCTGGGAGGTAGCCATGGGCACGGAAGAAGCTGGCCGCCCCCATGGCGATGATGGCCACCCCATCCCGCACCTTCTGCCGCAGGCTCAGCTTCCAGCTCTCCGTCACCACGCTGATGAGGCCAACAGGGAAGGAGGAGGGTGGCACCTCCATGTTGCCCACTGTCATGCTGGGCACGATCCAGACGTATCCTGGCCCCACGAGCCCGGCTTGCTCCGCCATGGAGAAGAGATACTCGGCCTCGTCTCTGGAGCAGTAAACGATGAGGACTTGGGCATCGATCTGGCGCAGGAGCCGCTGTGTCCTGGAGCTGCTCTGATCCTGGCTCATCTCGAAGGTGAGCACCTCCTGCAGCTCCCAGCCGAAGTAGCTGGCATCCGTGAAGGAGCGGATGAGGTCCAGGAAGATGTTGTAGCCTGGGTAGAGGCTGGTGATGACAGCAAAGGAGCCCCAGTCGTATTCCTCCAGCACCTTGAAGATCACCTGGATTTGTTGCTCAATGGAGACACCCAACTGCAGGAAAGCTGATCCGGGCTCCTGTGGGAGGAGAGGGGTCAGGGGCTGCTCTGGCATCATGATCCAAGTCTCTTGCACCCATGCAAGCCTCCTTGAATCTGCCATCGTGAAAAGTTCAAGATGGCCATGAACCAGTGCAGTCCATGGGCTGCAGACACCCAAAATCAGACATCCTCCTCCAAAGATCCTCACCCCATGCAAAGGGTCAGCTCCTGCAGCCTCACATCCATTTCTTAGCTTGCTGACCAAAAATTCTTCCATCCTCCAAAGGAGATCAAGAGTTTCTCCTTAAACCAGGAGAAGGAGGTGGGCAAGAGCTCTACCAGGAGCATAAATCCCATCCCTGCTCCGTCTCACTACCTGCAGCCAGAGCCTGTGCAGCTCCTTCCCTCCCGCCCCACCTCCCCGGCCATCTGGCCTCTCATTAGCAAACCTTAATTGATCTGATTCTGTCTTAAATGATTCAGCGAATGGTATTTGCCGAAGGTCACGTGCAGGCAGCTGAGTTTTCCCACCCAGACCCCCTCTGCCTCTAGAGAAGTAGCCTGGGGTGAGCCCCAGGGAATCCCCGGCAGAGAGGAGGAGACAGATCCCTCCACTGACTCAGAAATACCCAGCCCCTGGAGAAAGCTTCACAAAAACACCCGGACCACAGCAAAGCCAAAGTGGATATTTTTTCATTGCTCCGGGCTCCATCTGAGCCCTCTACACCCACCTGAGTCCACTGCCCCCACCAGAGCCCACTGCACCCACTGCCACCCAGCCAAAATGAGCTCGAGGTGCTCTAGGAGCACCAGTGGGTCCAGGCAGGGCGGTGGGGGTGCAATCCAGTGGGGTTGGATCCCAAACCACTGTGCAAGAAAAGCACAAAATCTGTGCCCTGAAGAAGGGCAGGATCTCCAGCCACAGGAAAGAGCAAGCACTGAAGCACCCGGGCCGGGCAGGTTGGGATGAGCCACTGTGAGGAGATAACCCTGATCTCCAATGCCCAGCACCCTCCAGCCTGGCTCCAGCTCTCCCTGCCACCAGCACCTCCCAGCAGGCAGGGGACAGTCACTGACAGCGTCTGATGCCAGCGAGGAGCAGAGGTGACAGAAATCCCGTGTCAGCCGTGGTGCACCTGAGATCGCTGCCACAGCTGAGCAAGGTTCTTCATGCTGCCCACCCGCCCGTTCCAGGGCTGCATCCAGCCCCAGCAGGGCGGGAGGAAGATGAGGTTGGGATAACCCTGCCACTGCCCCAGTGCCACCAACCCAGCACCCCGTGGTGGGCACAGGAAGCAGCACACCAGGGAAGGTCCTTCCACAAGGTGTTGAGGTCCTCTCCCACATCCCATCAATGGGGCCCCTCTTTGAAGTCCCCACCATGTCCCACCACCCCAGTTGGCCACACTGCCACAGCCTCTGCCTATTCCTGTCCCTGATCCCAGTGGCTGCAGCCCAGAAGCTCCTCTGCCCTCCAGCATTCCACATGCCTTACCTACCCCTCTCTAATAATTCCTCATTTCTCTCATCCCCTCTGGAAGTACCAGGTGAGTGCCTCACCTTTGGGGTCAGGACCACTGCAGACCCGCCACTGATGCTGATGATGGGGACCTGGGTCTGGGAGGAGATGAAGTCAAGGATCTGGGCCACGGCCTCCGTGCCCACGTTGTCTTCAAAGACGATGCCGTGGATCTTGTGGCCGGCGAGGATGTTGCAGATCTGGGTGAGGAGGGTGCTGGGGTTGGTGTTGTTGACGACGACAGTGATGGGGTGGATCTCCAGGGGCATGTCCAGGAAGCTCTGTGGGCTCAGGCGGGCGCGGATGTGCAGGGGGTAGGACGTGCCCCCGAACACCACGGCCACGTTGACCACCGGCTCCTCGGGGCCCGGCAGCAGGATGTCCGTGAAGGCAGCCCAGCAGCCCAGCACCATCGACAGTAGCAGAGTGTGTGCCGGCGCTCTGCCCATGTCCACCAGCGCGTCCCTGCCAGCACAGGACACAGCCCCTCGCATCCAGCCACACACCAGGACCCCCAGCCCCACTTGCCCCAGCCCTCCCCACTGCCCTGGGGGGCAATCACCATTGCGGGCTGACCCCAGGAAGGAGGGGACCCTCATCCCTTGGACGCTGGGTGCGGTGAAGGAATGACCACAGGGTTGTACTCACCACTCACTGTACACCTCAGTACTGTGTCACTTGTCTCCAGTCCTATCAACCACTAACCCTTCACAGACAGTCCCTGCTTCCCACCACCACCCTGTCCCCATCCCACCACCACCATCTCCCTCCCTCTGCCCTCCCACCCCATCCAAAAGCCACCACTGCTACACTGGTCCGTATTGTCCCTTCGGCCAGGGACAGCTGCAAGAGGTGCCAGGAGGGGCTGGCAGCTCCTTGGTGCCTCTCTCTGCAGCAGACAGCCACCTTCGATATTCAAAAGCTTTGCCCTTGAGGGAGGGTTCAGCTCTGCACCCCTCTTATTGAGATTTCGCAAATCACAGTCACTGAAGTAGCTGGTGCCCTGCCTGTCCCACTGCCTGTCTCCCGCCCATCACCCTACCTCAGCCCCTTCTCTGCCACAAAATCCCAACCAATGCTCATATCTGGCTCCATATCTCCAAGTTTTCCCTCTACACAGCACCCCTCAGCTTTCCTCCTCCTTGCCTTTTCCCCCGGTGTGTGTCCCCTGCTGGCGGTGCCCACCCAGATGGGACACCCTTCACACTGTGTCTCTGCTGGCTGCACCCCAAATCCCGGCTCTCAGGGGCTGTTTGGGCACATCCTCCCTGCCAGGTCCCCAGTTCCCAACTGCAGCAGTTGGGGTGACAGTCCCCTGAAGGGGACACATCCCTGCCCACAGTGATGCACCCGTGTGCTGGAGCTCACCCCTCAGAGACCACCAGCAAAACCAACCTGTGGCCAGGGGCATCCAAGCCCCTCTGAGCCCCATTTCCCCCAGGGCTGTCACCCTCGTGCCAAGCTGGGCAGTGGGGAGAGGGACAAGCAGCCCTCCACGGTGGCACCGACCACGCGCCGGTGTGGCTTCATGCAGCAAGGTGCCAGCTGGTGCTCAGAAATGTCACTTGCAATTAAAAGCTGCTGTTGCTTAACGTGTCTCCAGCACAGCCAGATGCTCCTCTCGCTGAGTCTCAGCTGGTTTTGGGGTCTGGGCTGCCCCAGTGACCTGCACCCCAACACTCCTCTGTGCCGCAGTGACGGACACCCCTTCAGCACACTGCGAAAACGCTGCCGGCATGCTGGGCTCAAAATGCAGGATTTAAACCCAACTGCTGCCAGGCTGGACACCCTGCAAGAGCTGCGTGGTGCAGATTTGAGCACCAGGGCTGTCACTTCCAGAGAGACAAGGAACACAAACCATACACTTCCCTCCCGTACCCCATGGGCACCGGGCAGGCTCGGGCACCTGTCTGGGCACTGATGCTCACCGGGCAGCATCTCTCTCAACCAGCTGAGTTTCATCAGGGAATCATCCACCCCCAGCACCCACCACCACCCAGGGGGTTCACCCTACCTGACTGCATCCCCCACCCCACTCCCATCACAGCTGGTGGAGCTGCAGGAGCCACGACGCCACACCGATGGCCGCAGCCAGGGCCCCTTGGCCAGAGAGGGCAGCAGGTGAGTCATGCCATGCTGGCAGCGTCCCATGCTCTGGCACGGCCAGCTCAGTGGCCGGGCAGCCTGCACTGCCTGCTCCTCACTGCGAATTCCCAAGTATTTTTAGTCCTGTGATAAATAATTCATCGGGAATCCGGCATCAGCTACCCGAGCAGAGAGGAAGAGGAGCAACACGCCACCCAAAACAAACAGAACCGCCCTGCCAGCAGCACTGCCCGTCTGAGCCCTCCTCAAGGACGTTTAAATATACTCTGGGCCCTTGTGGTGACTGATGGGGTTTGCTTGTGCCTGCCCTGGCACCTCACCTACTCCAGGCCCTCATCCTCCTCTTCCTCAACCCGGCTCTCGCCCAAGCTCGGGAGTCTCTTCCAGCACCGCGTAATCCGGGCACAGACCAGCAGACGCCCCTTGCGATGCCAAGCTCTGCCACCCCCTGCTCCTGGCTGTGACTGGGGACGGGGTTGAGCAGTCTGGTTTCCCATGGACCAAGCTGCAGGTGGAAGATCTCCCCATCCCTCACAGGCAGAATGCAACGGAGCAGCAGAGGGGAGGTGGGCATGGGCTCGTCCCATCGTTCAGCCGGTGCTGCGGCAACCAGGGCAACGAATTTGCATCCTTCCCAGGAATCCGGTGCCACCACGCAGAGTCAGGCTGGCTCATCACAGCCTTTGGTGGACATGGAAGAGGATGGAGGGGGTTAAGGCCAGAGAGCCCATGGCTCCAGGTTGGAGACAGGGTTGCTCCAAAATGGCCGGATTTGGAAGGCAAAGGGCAGCCAGCTCCTCCAACCCAGCCAGCACCATGCATTTGCAGCCCATCGTTGCTCATACTGAGCTAGAGGGGTACAGGAAAATTTGGGGGTTTTGGGGGGGATGACAGATCGCAGGAAAGTGGTGGAGGCTGAGGAGAAACTGAGCCCATCCCTGAGCTGCTGCCAGAGCCGGGGCTGCTCTTGGGCTCAGCACAACACAGCAAAGCCCCTGCTGACTTCAAAGAAAATCCACATTTTCCAACCCCTTGTAGGAAGCACTGCAGAACTGGTCCCCTGGGAAAAGGCTTTCCCAAAAGGGAGGTTTTCCAGCTGGGTTAAGGGCCAGTGGCTATTCTGGGTCAGGAAGAAGGTAGCCATGGCCAGGAGCCAGGGCAAGGAAATGCCACCTCCTGGCAGCCTCTCCAGGGACCAGAGGACACCACAAAGCTGCTTGGTGGCTTCAGCACTTGTTTTTGTTGCTTTGGGGTAGTTTTGAGCAGGTTAAACCCCTTCCTAGGCACAACTTCCCCTGGTGCACCAAACTCACAGAAATCCCATGCTAAAGGCACTGATAGAATCCTTACCTTCCACCAGACCCTGAAATGTCATTTTAATGCAACAGGGAAAGTTTGCTCCTAATTTTAAACCTCCTTTTTTACCCTCACTCCCTCCCCTGCTCCAAGAGAGGGAGAGCTCATGCAGATATTTTGACCTCAGGAAGGGGAGAAATAAAATTCCGAAATGCAAAATATCATTCAGGAAAGAGAAACCTTATCCCCCCAAAAAAGCCTCTGAGCCTGAAATCAGAGGGAAAACGCAGCCTGCGCCAGGCGATGGGGAACTGCTGCTGATGGACGGAAAGGACAGAGAGAAGCCAAACCTGGCGGGAGCCATGTGGGGAGGAGAGGGGGCACAGAGGAGGGCACCAGGATATGCCAGGGCTTGTCATTGCCCCGATGGGGACACCGCTGTGGAACAAGGAGACCTCGGTGAAGCCCCTCAGAAGGGGAAAGAGCAGCAAAACCTCCTCAAAGACAACTCATCACCATCCCTGTCCCCTTGCAGGGGGGATGACTCGGGAGAGAGAAGCACTGGCAGCCCCCGGAAAGCACCGTCTCCTTTCAACCTTCATCCGTCACCACCCGGCATCACCTTCCTCTTCCTCATCACCCTCCCCTTCCTCGCCCGCACCTCCGGCAGCAACAGTTGCGGGCCGGGGGCTGCGGGCCGGGGCGATGGTGAGGGCCCCACACACGCACGCACCGAAACGCAGCTTAAAAAGGTCGAATATGGATTAACCAAAAATAAACGCCAAGTGTCCTGCCTGCCGCTGGGTTACGCAAGGTGGCGGCGGGGGACACAGGGCTGGTGGCACCCAGGGAGGTCTCCTCAATTTTTCCTGCCTGCCACTCCCCCCAAAACCCCCCAGAACAGCGCCCAGCATTAAGGCTCCTTTCCGTCCCGTGCCCGGGATGGGGACCGGGAGCTCCGGGGATGCGGGGGGGATGCTGAGCTAGGGGAAGGCGGACAGGGAAAACCCTCACCCCAAAAAAACCAACCGCCTCATCCCTAAAAGTTGCTGGCGGCCGTGGCGGGGCGGCAGCGGAGCCCGTCGGGCCCCGGTTGCCCCCAGCCCGCCCGGTACTTACGGGACCGCCGCTGCTCGGTGCCTACATGCCCCGCGGCTCCGGCGGGGCTCGTCCCACCGGGGGCTCGGCTCTTCCAAAGCTTCTCCTCCTGCGGGGCAGCCCCCCGGGGCAGGGTCAGGCCCCGCCGCGGCTGGCGGGGGGCTCCGGCGGCCGCCGTCGGTCCCGGCTCGTCCT
>VXBT01001865.1:105705-122833 GCA_013400235.1 Oriolus oriolus
CTCTGGGCACTGCCCGTCCCCAGCCCCAGGGAGGGCTGGAGGAATGCGGCTGGACTCATTCCCTCCCGCCAGTATCTCCCGTCCCTTTGCTGACTGAAGCGGTGGGCACTGGCCAGCTGCCCGCCCTGGTGCCCCTCAGCCGGTGCAGGACAGCCTCAGGGTCCCCACCGGTCACAGGGAGGGGGGTGACACTGAGCAAAGCCCCCGCAGGCAGCAGCATCCTCCAGCTGTCGCCAGGGCCAGCATTAAAGCGTCAGCTGATCCCGCAGCACTGGTTTAGAGCAAGCCAGACTGGGGGACGGGAGGGGGGAGAAAAGGGGGGGGGTACAGTAAAGGAAGGGGGGAGACAGGCAGGGGCCCCTTGTGCCTGGGTGGTGCCCACTCTGCTCCAAAACGAGCCAGTGGCTGCGGGCAAAGGGACTACGGCTCTGGCAAGACCTGCCAGGAGTTAGAGCCCAACTCAGACCTCACTATGGGGGCCAGATTCTCCCAAACCTCCCCATGTCCCGGCTCAGAGCCACCAAAACACCGGGCATCACCCCGAGAGCACCTGCCCTCTCCAGCGGAGCCGGCTGCCAGCCGTGCCCGTGCCCAGGCACTGCCCTTCTGCCTTCCCCAGGGACAGATGCCTGGCTCGGGGACAGGGCCACCCAAATGGGTTGTTGGGTGTCTGCCACCCAGGCTGGCACTGCAGCCACCTGCAACAGCCTCCTTGTGGCTGCTGGGCTTGGGGAGGCCGTTTCCAGAGAGGTTTCAACTTGCCTAAAAACCTTCTGTCAGTGCTCAGCCGTGAGCTGTGTGGTGCAGGACTTTCACACACCACCCCCAGTCCCCGAGACAGCCTGGCCACCTTCTGCCCAGGTGCTGTGGGCACCTTCGAGGCACCTCGAGGGTGGAAGAAGTGCCCAAAAAAAATGAGGAAAGGGAAAAATGCATCTAGGGCTACATTTTAATCCCTGTAAAGCAGCACCCACTCTCTCTGCACGAGAGCTCAGCCAAATCTCTGAGGCTGCTGCAGTTCGAGGGCTCAGGGTAGTGGGGGGGCAGGATCTACCCTGCCCTGGATCCCTGCTGGCCATGGCCTGCTCCCCCAGCCTCAGGCTGCCCACCTCTGCCTGTTCTGGCAGCACTGTCACTCTCTTGCCCAAAGAGAGATTTAAGGGTTGGCAACAGGTCCTTAATGCCTCAAATTCTTCTGCCAGGGCAACAAAAGGGCCGATCTTGGGTTCAGCACTGAAGGAGGCAGCGGCTGCATTTAACCCTTTCTGTTGCCTTCATGATCCAGTGTGACAGGGCCTGGGGGACAAGCTTTCCAGGGATCTGGTCCCTTGGGGCTGGCAGAGAAGCGCTGAGCTGTTCCCACGCCTTTATTGCTCCTCCAGCAGCTCAGGGTCTTCATTTATCTCTCCCAGGACTGGCTGCTCCCTGGACTGGATCCCTCAGAGGGTCTTGGCTCACAAATATTTCCCAGCAGAGCTTCCAGGTGGATTGAGGGGGGCAACAGCAACCCCACATGTGGGACAATACCCAGCTCCACCGTCACACCCATGACTCCCCAGCATCCCCATCCCATGGGACATTTAATCCCCATCAGAGCCCAACCCCCACATGTGAGACAGAGACAACCCCAAGCCTGGTGCACAGCTGGGCACAGCTGGAAGGTGTCTGCAGTGGGGACAAGCAGTGGAGGGCAAGGACTGGTGGTGACACTCTCATGCCAGGCCCCCCAGCCACATCTCCTCTCCAGTGGGTCCAGTGGCTCACAGGGAGAGAGAGCCCAACTCCAGGTTTGCAGTTTTCCTGGCAAAGTCCTTCAATTTCTTAAAATACAAAACCCCCAATATTTTTCTTCAGGAAAATGCAGTGAATTCCCAAATCCAACCTGCTGCTGGGTCTAGGCCACCAGACACAATGCAGCTTGTGGAGGCTGTTCTGCATCATCAAAATAATTTGTTTTGTACATTTAAACACTTAAAGTCCTTTTTATATTAAAAAAAAAAAAAAGTGCCCTGATGGCTTCAAGGGTCCAGGTTGAAACAGAAGCACCAATGGCACCCCAAGATGAAACCCACAACCCCAGGAAATGCAACTGAACTTCTCCTCTTACTTCCCCAGCCCCTTGGTGCCACTCTCCCAGGGGATGCTGTGCCCTCTTTGCCCAGCTTTCTGGGCTGGGTGGCAACAACACGGGCACAAAGTGCCTTTCCCCACCTTCATCGTCCTTCCCTCTGCTGTGGTAGCGCCCCAGTGTGTGACCCTCAGCATCCCAGCTGGTGCCTTAACCACAGCACATTCCCAGCAAAAGGGAGCTCAGCCAGCTTCTCCATCGCCTCGTTACCTTTCCCTGGCATCTCCTCTTGCAGGAGGCTCTGTAAGCAGGTTGATAAATGCAAGGCATCGTGCTCCGACAGCTCCTGGTGTGCAGCCACCTCCTGCAGGGAAGAGCTCGCTGGCAGCTGGGCCAGGGGAGCAGGGGGAATGTGGAAGGGTCGTGTTGGGACCCTGATGTTTGTCCAGCTTTGCACTGACCCATCCAGGCCAACACCAGAGTCAGAGAAGTGCCCTGGGCTCCACGCAGACTCCTCAGAGCCCACAGCAACCCCGCTGGCATCCCACACCCTAAACTGGGGTAAGGCCCCACATCCTGCCCCAGCCCCCTCCATTCTGGTTCCCCCACAACTCCAGCCTTGCACAGCCCCCAGGAGCCCCCACCTCCAGCATAGACCTGCACCCCAGACCCTACTCAAAACACCCACCCCAGGGCACATCCCCAGCCCAGAGAGCAGCACACCAAGGCTTTGGTCTCTCCAGCTCTGCGGGGCAAACCCCAGCATCAGCCTCCTGTTCCTAGGAGAAAATCAGCCGAGGGTTTCTAACCCATGTGCGTCCTAAACCAGGACTTGGGGAAGGAGAGGACCCGTGTCTGTGCACTGCCAGCACAAAGCCAGAGCTGTCCCTGGAAAGGCAGGGTGGCATCTGGGTGTCACAGCCCTCTTGGGCCATCCCCACAGGCATCTGCATCCCACTAATGGCATCTAACATCACATGCTCACAGGTCCCTCAGCCAGTGACACTGGTGACACACGAGATTTGGCCATGGACCTACACCCCTTCCCTGCCCTGCACTCGTCACAGTCCTGCATCCATCCCAATCCTTCCTGCTGGCTGCCAACCTCCCCTTCCCAAGAAGTCTGGCCAAAAATAAAGAAGGTCTGAGCCCAGGTGTTCCTGTTCCTGGACCCACCTGTCCCTGTCCTGCTGGGTCTCACTTAAGAAGTAAACATAGGTGTAGATCATCTCCCTCCACCCTGTGCCACCTTGAGCTGACAGGGCCACCCCTCCTTCCCCACCTCCCCTGTCTGCTCCACCCCCTAGAGAATTCAGGGCTTCAGTGCTTAAATAATCACACAGAGCTGGCCGGAATCTTGGATCCCAGCAGCCATAAAAGCAATCAAGGCAGAGAGTGGAGCAAGGAGAAGGGTGGGACAGAAGTCACAGGGATGGTGCTGTGCACGGTGCGTGTCTGGCACGGATCCGGCGCAGCTCCAATCTGGCACAGCTCCGCTCCGCTGCCACCGTGCCCTACCCTCACAGTAATTAAGGGAGCAAAAATAAACAGGGATGGTTTCATCCCTGCAGGGATAATTCCTCCCCCTGGGGTGCTGTGTGCCTGCAGGGCTGCCCCAGAGGTTGGGGATAAGGCAGACAAAGCTGCTGGAAATGGAAATTTCCCAGGAAGGGAGGAAATCACTTCTTCCTGGGGCGTAACCAGCCATCACCCGCCAACAACTTCATTTGCCTCCGTCGTATCCCTAAATAACTCCTGGAAACAGCTGCTTGGAGTCTGCATCTCCTACACCTCTGCTCCTCTCCTGACCTTGGGAAATGGGCTCGTACAGTCCCAATTTCCAAAGTAATTCATCCCAAGCAGAGGGAAAACATCTGGACTTGCAGCACCACTACCTGACCCTGCACAACCCTTCAACCGCGAGCAAGGCTTTGGCCAGTGCAGAACCCCGGCAAGGCTGGATCTGTAAGACTTGGAGAGGAAACCATGAGCCTGTGGTGGGTCTGGAGTGACGGGCATGCTTGGGGTCCTCTGGCAGAAGGGATGAGGATGTCCCTGGAGTGAAGCAGCTTCCTGGGCACAGCAGGGCTGGTATCCCGCTCCAGTGATCCCAGAGCTCGGAACGCCAACATGCTCTCCATCCCTGCCCAGGGCTGGGGATGGATGTGGAGGGGAAGAGCACCCGTGAGGGTGGGTTGAGGCAGGGGCAGGGGCCGGTGCTGCGCTCAGCCAAGGCGCTGAAGTCAGCACTCTCCGGAGCCATCTGTTCCCGGCGAGGCCCCGGCGCAGACGGACTCGCCCGGGCTCCCGGCAGCGGGTGCCGCAATTCGGTGATTCATGCGGCGAGGGGCCGGCGTAGAGCCGGACGCCGCCTCTGCGCCACGCCAGCTCCGGGGATGGGGCTGGAAAATTGTGTATTAGCCACGCTGGGGAAAAGCCTTTTCGACCATTTTTCTGGTCGCGTGAGCTGGCTTTTAAACAGCAACACAGCTCCTCGGTGCCAGGCCAGAGATCCAACTCAAGCTGGTTTTTCCCTTATTCCAGAGCGCAGGAAACCTCCTGCTTTGTGGGCTCTAAATGCTCGTTGGAAAAGGCCAACTTCAGCAGGCAGTCAACTAGCAAAGCCAGTGAGGGATCAGCACTTGTCTTCCGGGAGTGATTGGAAAACGCAGCATCAACAGGAGCTTCTGGGATGTGTCAGACCTGCTACCCCGAGGCAGGAGCCCGCAGGCAATGAAGAGCTTGCCCGGACGGTCTTCAGACAGGAAAACTGAGGCACGGCGGTGCAAAGCAGCGAGAGGAAGCTGCAAAGACCCAGATGAAACCGTGCCATCACCCCACAGCGTGACAAGCTGTGCCCCACAGCCAGCCGGGCTGCCGTGCAGAGGAGCGCACAGACAGCGAGGAGAGCGAGGAGCAGGGAGCCGTGGCCGGCCGCTCTCCAGGCCATCGCTCACCAGATGCTGACCTCCAGCAGCTTTGTGCAGCCTCATTAAAGCTAAGCTGAGCCATAACTCATCCGAGCAGGGCAATCCACATGCAGAGCTGGCAGCGACGACTTTCAGGCCTCTTTCCAACAGCAGACGGGTGTCAGTCGCAGCGTCGCCTTCCCAGCTCCTCACCTGCGCCAGAACACGGCCTTGGAGCTGCTCCTCCGGCAGCTCAGGAGAGCGGAGGGCGAGGGGATGGCTGCCCAGCGAGGCTGCCCTCTCGCACCTCCGCGGCGGGGACACACCTGGAGCAAACACAAGCTTATTCACGCCTAAAAGCAGAACCCGAATGCGAACGGGAGCCTGCGACCCTCGCCTCCCCCCCCCGCCGCCCCGGCTGCCCGGAGCCCCGTCGGGCAGGAGGAGCCCTGGGCGTGCCAACCCCGGGGGTGCCAGGTCAGCCCCCATCCCCTCCCGTCCCCTCGGCTCCCGATGCGGGCTCCCAGCGCCACCTAACGACACGGGACAGGGGGGACAGGGACCTGGCCCGGGCTGGATGCAGCCCGTGCCCCGGGGAGGATGGACAGCAGGGACCGCGATGGGGAGGCAGGAGAAACAGGGACACGGGGCTGGGGCTTGGGGGAGTAGGCAGCAGAGGAAGGGGAGCTGGAGGTGTTGAATAAGAATTTCCATGATGGTAACCATCCTCCTCCCTCTGCCTGTGAGGTGCAGTCGCCTGTCCCTGCCCTTCACTGACCTTCACCATCCCATGGTTTTCCCACAGACCAGCATCAACCCCAGGGCCTTGGCCAAGTTCAGGGTGGAGCAAGGTCACTGAGCTCAGCAAGGACAGACACTCCCGTTAATCTGTTATCACAGCCCTAAAACTACCCTGAAGCATCCTCAGGTTGGGAGCAGCCGTGTGCCAGGCTCAGCGCGAGCACAGTGGCCTTTACCGCGGCTACAAAAGCACCCTGGCATCCACATTCAGGGCGATGTGGAAGAAAACCCTGGGGAGGAGCCGTCTCCTCTCTTTCCAAAACCTTCAGATTTGATGCAGCCACAACAACCCCGTTGCCGTCACGTTCCTGGCTGGGCTGTCAACCTGAACTGCTGCTCCCCGTGGTAGGTGCAGCCCCCCTCGCCTCCACACCCCCCTTCCCAAAGCTCTGATTCACCTCGGAACCCAGCATTGATGTAATCTCCCGCTCAAGAGTTCAGCATTAGGACTGCATCAGCCGCGAGACGTAAGGAGAGCCACATCACACAAGCAGCTGTTCCACAAAAGCTTTATTGCACGTTCGAGTACGAGTTCCCATTATCACATTTCCTGAGTTCCTTAACGAGCTTGCAAATGAGATTTAAATAGAAAAAGATGGGAGAGAAAAAGGGGAAAACAGGGAGAAATCAGAGATCTCCCTTCCTCGAGTTGAGACAGAGATGAGGTGGGAGAACAGTGCCCTGTGGGCAAGTCCTCTGCCGTGAGAGAGGGCTGGGCTGAGGTGGAGGTTGCCCTAGCTCGATTTACCCTCTGCCTCCATCACAGAGCCACTGCCACTGTCACCATTTCCACAGGCCAGGGAGGAGGGGCTGCAATCCTGCAGTGCTCCAGCGGGGAGCACGGGGAGGGGGGTCGGGGACAGCCAGGGAAGGGGCCCCGCTGACGCTGCCCCTGCGCCACGGATAAAGAGGAGATTACAGCTCACGGCTTGTAATCTGGCTTAAAACCTGACACCGTCACTGTAGGCAATCTGGGCTGAGAGAAGCATTTAATAAGCTTCAAAACACACAGGCCAGAAAAATAACCCCACCAGTGAAAGGAGAGAAAGAGCTCAAGGCACTGCTTGCACCAGTCAGCACTGGCAGGTACCGAAGGACACAGGACCCCTCATGATCCGGAACAAGGCAATTACATGCTTGTTATCCCTATCTACCCCATAAGGCAGAACCCAGGCTCTGCTGGGATTTACCTGTGGGAAGCAAAAGGCAAATTAATGCCCTTTTCTGTCTGTGCAGAGCTCACACGTGGAGAGCACCCGGAGCTGCCTTGCCTTGGGACATCGCAGGAGCTGCAGCACTCGGGGGCTACTCTGAGGTTAAGGCAGTGGCAGACAAAGAAGCCAGACTCAAGTAGCAGGTGCATTTTGGCTTCCCTGGAAGGGTTTATTTAAAAAGACAATCATTATTAAAAGATGCCTGCTCTGGCATGAATGACAAGGCAATAAAGCCATTTGGCTTGTGTCTTAAAGGGGAGGCAGCAAGACACAGGGAAGCTTCTCCATGCGACTTGCCATGGGAAAGTGGCTGGCCAGGAGTCCCCCAGGTGCACATACACCTCCCCTCACCTGCGCTGCATGATTCATTAATGCTCCAAGGACACGACAAGAATCACCCCCCAGGAAAGGCAGCTGGCTGCAGGGATGTGGGGCCAGCCAGCACCCTCAGGTCTTGAGATTTTGGGAACCCAGAGTTCATCATTACCAGGGAGGCCCCAGCATCACACACCCCTCTGGAGCCAGCACCAGTCCCAGGCACAAGCCCTGTGCTCCCAGGCTCTGCTCATGACGCACTGGTGCTGCCCCAGGATGGTCCCACTGCAGCAGTGCCACTTTCCCACCACTGCTGCCTTAGTGGCCGATGATCTGCAGCATCTCTGCAGGATCCACGATCTTCTCCCGGGGTTTGCCAGCAGCTTTGCCTCTTGCCACTTCAGCAGCATCAATCTTCTCCCAGTCCGAGAAGGAAACAGGACGGACCCCTGGGGTGATGGCAAGAGACAGGAGAGAGAACGTAACCAGGTGAGAACAAGTTCAGCCTCACCTCCCCGTTGGCAGGGCCCTGATGTGGCAGCAGAGCCGCCCTTTTCCGACACGGTGTCAGAGCTCAGCCTCGCAAAGGAGAAATAATTTCTAACGCCACAAGGAGAGGGATGGCAGGTTCCAGTCGGCTCGGATCAGTCAGACCTTTGCGAGCCGTAACAACGGCGAGCACAAACCACCTCAGGGGACAAAACGCTTCCAGTTCACTGTTAAACCTCAGACAGTTTAAGAGGCAAAACACACACACACTTTAATTGAATGTCTTTAAACACGGCTACAGCAAATTACTCTCCTGGGCATTTTAATCTTTCCCCTAACTTGCTTGGAAGGATTACTAGGAAAACCACTCAAGAGCAATAGCTCACTGTCTCGGCAGCTGACAGTGACATTTTGCCCAAGGTCCGTGCTGCTTTTAATGGCCCTTCCCAGAAAGTGGTCATTAACCTTAGCAATGACACAGATACTTGAGAGAATTCAAGTCCTGTTCTCCCTGGGCTTTGGAACATCGAAACAGCAGCAAAATGCATTCCCACAGTTCAGACTCTGCTCCCTCACAGACCCAGGAGGAGTCTGGCTGCATTGAACCCTCCTGCTGGCTGCTACGGAGCCTCGCACTGACCTCGGCTGCGTAGGATGCTCTCCACGACCCCAAAGCCTTCTCTGGAGGGGGATATATCCAGCACACCCCCCTGGAGATCCTCCAGCACAGACTGGGCAGTGTCAAAGCTGTCATTCATGGTGGTGATGATCACGCCCGTGGGTCCCCTCTTCACCCACCCGCTGCAGTACAGACCTGCAGGGGCACATGGAGCAGCCAGGCTCGGGTCAGCACGTGCCCTTGGACCCTTCTGGCTGCAAGTCCTTGCTCTGTTCCCCACCTTGGTGGTGTGAACAGACCCTTAGACAGTGCTGTGGCAGGAATTTGTGTGCCTACAGATCAACACTAAGCAGCTGCATGGGCTGTGTCACTTGAGTAACAGCATCCAGTGAAACCCCCCTGTGCTAAACCAGACAACCCTAAAGAGAGATGGAGACTGGCCAGCTCTTAACCCCTGACAGAGGCAGCTCATTTCCTCAGCTTCCACTCTCCAAGGTGTGCAATATCCATGCCCTTGGTGAATGAACTTCCCACCCCAAAGCCCCCCACCCACCTGCTGTGCTCCACATGTCCCACACAAACCCCTGGGGATACAGACCTGGGACACCCTCCACCCTGCCTGAGCTGTTGGGGATGACACCACACAAACCCCTGGGGATACAGACCTGGGACACCCTCCACCCTGCCCGAGCTGTTGGGGATGACCCCACGCTGGCTGTCGAAGGGCACAGCCGGGTCCAGCGGCAGGCTCCGGTAGCCGATGCTGCTGAGCACCAGCCCACACTCCAGCTCCTCCACATCTCCAGTGGGAATGGCTTTGGCAGAGTCACCGGAGCCCTGAGAGAGGGAGGAAAAGGCTGCTGACCACCACAGCCACCACTGCAGAGCAGCAGCCCCCTCGGCATCTTTGAGCCCTGGGTATTTGCTAAAGGCCATTCTGCAGCAGCATCAGGGACAGAGCTCCCTTTGGAAAAACTCTTAGTGGTACCAGATTCCCTGAGAGCCTGCCAGAGGCCACTCCAGCCAGCCAGGGAACACAGAGCTGCCTTTGGAGAGATTCCCAAGGGATGCAACGGTGTCCTGCTCCATCCCAGCCTCCCAGGGCCACACCAGCCCCCCCGGTACCTCCAGGCGGGTCAGGGCCATGCGGATGCCCCTCGCCCTCCTCCCGTCAGCACTGGGCAGCACTTCCTGGGGGCTGCGCTGGAACTTCAGCCCCCACGCCCGGGGGGCTGCTGCCCCTGCCTGCACCTCCACTGGCTTCTCCAGGGCTGTTCTGATCATCAGCTCAGTCAGTCGTTTCCGGGGCCTGGGAGCATCTAGGAAAAGAGAGAAATCTTCGCAACAGGAATCAGCAAAAGGCCCTTGGGACACAGCACAGGGCCAAGGCCACGTCAGGGCAGTGTCAGTACGTGAGTCTGTCACGTCTGTGGGAGCCCAACACCTCTGAGATGACAAACTGCAAGTCAGAGTGACCAGGGGACCTCCTGAGGCTCGAGGCCAGTGGGACACACAAATCAAAGTCCGCAATTTCCTGTCTTGCTGGCGCTCAGAGGCAGTAGCCTGTGGAGGAGAGCAGGTCTCTGGACACCCTTGAACTCAGTGTTTTCTTTTTAGGTCTACAGGAAGCTCTTAAATCAACAGCTTTGGGATCTCCCCTGCAAGGTTCCCTCAGCCCTCCCGAGTCTCCTGCCCTCATCACTCAGGCTGCAAGCACTGAGTGGCTGCACAAACAGAGATACACAGCGTTCCCTTGTCTTGGTGCCTCCTGGCACTCTGAGGACGTGACACACCGTGGTAACTGAGCCTTCCCGAGCCAGGCATTAAGGACAGCACAAGAGTTTCTCTGATGTACACTCTGAGCACCTCCAGATCCCTCCTGGATGCTCGCCTGCCAAGGTGAGTCCCTGTCTGGAGGAGCATGGCACACTCCCCTCACCTTTAACAGCATTTTCGAGGCCTGTGAAGTCGGCAGGGTCCAGGACAGCTCTGGCACCAGGCAGGTTTATCATCTCCCGCAGCTCCTGGGAATTGTGGGCAGGAAAATGTTACCTCCAGCAGAGAGAGGACATCCAACAGCCCCAGATCCCCCTCCCCAGCAGTCCAGGCTAGGAGCCAGGAAATGGGTGCAGGAAGGAGGATGTGGGGGATCCACACTCACCCCCAAACCACCTCTTCCCCACCAGGGACAGGCAGTTTGGGGCTCAACTCTGGGAAACAGCAGCACCTCCAGCCTCACCTTGATGGTGAAAGCGACTTGGAGAGGTCCCCTCCTCCCAACCAGCCAGACACGCTTCACCTTGCTGCAGGCAAGAGCTGCCAGGGAGCTGTCAGTGATGTCTGTCTTCTGCAAAACAGAGACGGCAGAGTGGGCTGAGGGCAGATCTGGAGGGAGCTGGGGGGGAAGGCACAGCCTCTGAAGGTGAAAAATCAGCAGAAAAGCTGGCTGTGCACGCAGAGAGCCCGGGCGAGGATGGGAAACAACTCATCTCCCTTTGCACAGAGCTATTTGCACAGCTGGTCCCTCGTCACTGAATGTTCTTTCCGAGGCCATAACGCAGCAGAGGTAACGAGCCAGCACCCCGTGACTGCCTCGGGGGATCCACCCAGCAGGTTCACCTTGGGGCTAACCGAGCAAAGCCTTCCAGTGAGCTCCACTCTGAGGTGCCTGCAGATGGTGCTGGGTGACTTCCCAGCTCAGGATACCCAGGCTCTGGATGAAACCTGCTGCAAACCACAGCTCAAATCACCACCTGCCCCAGGCAGCTCCAGCACAAGCACAGGCACGGCCAGGACTCAACCTGGCATTGGCACCTCACAGAAATCCTGTGCTCTGTTTCAGCCATGTGTGTTTATCTAGATTGCAAGATCTTTTCCAGAGAAAACACGACGGGAGGGACACCAGGTAACCAGGATAAACCATTCTGCCCACCCTGGCACTCACTCCAGTGCCATGTCTTTTGCAGCACAGCTTCCAGCTGGCTTTAGTCACTGGTTGGCACTGCCTCCAAGTTTGGGGTTTTTAAAATTTAATTTAGATATTAATACAGGAAGTTGTTGCACAGCTGTAGCAAACCTCGTGGCATTTCTCCCAGAGGGAAAGCCTTTGCTGCCAACATCTGGGGCAGCATCTGTATGGAGCAGCTGGTGCACACCAGCTCCCAGCTGTCCGTAGGGATGAGGTTCCCCAGCCTGCCCAGTGCCACCAGCTCAAACCAGGCTGCTGCCCTCAGCCCCAGTAGAAAAAGACAAACCCCAACAGAAGTTTCCAGTTTGGTGGCAGAAGAGGGGAAGTGGCTCCTCTTTTGCTTCCCGTGGAAAAGCAAGGGATTTCCAACTTTTTGGATGCCAGCAGAGCAATCCAGAGGGCTCTGCAGCATCACCCAAGGCATGGCCACAGCTTTGGATCACTCCCTACAGACTGTGACTCCATGGGTGCACCCGAGAGGCAGCAGCCTTCCCTGGGGAAAGATCCCGAACACAGAGGAGTCTGAGGTTTTGGCTGAGATGGGTGGGAGCCAGCAGCCACCCAGCAGGGAGGGAATTTGGGGCCTGGGCTGCCCTCATGGTGCAGAGCACCCATCACTCACCCTGAGGAGCTGCAGTGGGGACAGGAGGATCCGGGCAATGTCCAGTGCCACGTTGCCATGACCCAGAATCAGCGCCGTCTCAGAGCTCAGGTCAGGCTTTAGCTGTGGGGACAGACCCAGCTGTGACTGAATGCACATGGCCTCCATGATGTCCAGCCTTTTAAACCCGTTCCTACCACCCAAATGCCCTTCCACCCTGCTTTGCCTCAAAAAGAGGTGATGGAGACGGGGAAACTCCACATCAGCCTCTTCCCCAAGCAGACAGCAACACCGCTGCTCCAGGCACCCCAGACTATCCCCCTTCCCACCCTTCCTGCTCTCCTGGGAGCTGTTTTGGCCAAAAAGCCTCCTCAGGAAGCAGAGCATCACCCCTACAGGTTCCCATCTGGCCCTGCCAAAATGTGCTGCCAACGTGCAGAGCCAGCTAATCCGCTCTCACTGATGTGCAAATTGTTCACATTTCTACCGTCTAAGAAGGATTTAACATGGCTCCTGTTAATCTCTTCCAATTGCAGGCCTTTCAGGACTTAATCTGGGGCTGAATGCCTGCGTTGGGATGGGAAGAAGGACGGGAGGAAGGGCAGGGAGGCGCACGGCCCTACTCACGTCCCGGTTCTCGGGCAGCCCATTGTACCAGCCCACGAAGGCTCGGGCTGAGTAAACGCCGGGGAGGTTCTCCCCTGGGATCCCCAGGACCCGGTTGTCTTCAGCACCATAACTCTGAGGAGGGAGCAGACACAGTCACAGATGTCACCATGCGCAGGGCTTGACACCAAAACACAAATCTCCCCTTCCAGCTGCCGCCAGGGTCACTGCACAGCTGTGATATCCCATCCCAAGGGCTGGGATACTCAGTGGAAGGGCTCAACACAGCCCAAGAACAGGGGCTTCATCCACCTCATCATCCTGGGCTCCAGAGCCAAATTTGACATCCTTGGCCCAAGGCAGAGCACGACAAGCAGAGGACTGAGCAGCAAGAACAAATCCATGGCAGGCTGCAGTAAGCACTGGCCAGCCCAGGGAGAGGTTTCAGAGACCTGCACTTGATGCCCAGCTCCAGCACACGCTCCTTGCAGGGGCTTTGGACAAGCCTTGGAGCATCTGAGCTGTCCCGAGGCTGGGAAGAGTTTCCAGTGCTAACAAGGCACCCAGAAACACCTCACCCAAACACTCTTCCCAAGATCCCAGTGGGGAATTGTGGATGCTGAAAAGCTTTCAGCAGAGAAATTTCCCAGCTTTCTGCAGCATTCTGGGAGAGCCCTGCTTTTCCCATGCAAGCTATTAAAAAACAGCGCTATGGTTTGGTAAACCAATCCTCTATCTCGCACCTGCTAGCTGTCATGTAGTATCATTATGATATTGACCAGAGAAATATTTTGAAATGGGTGTTGTAAGAATTAGCCAACCAGTCTGGAAGGCGGGTGGCCAAAGGTCCAATAACCTTTTGCCATTCAAGCAAACCTCAAGCGAACTAACATACATAAACCCATCTGTATATCAATAAATAATTCCATTTTCTTCCAGGACTCGGACTGTTGTGTCGTGATTTCTCTCCGTCCCCGGTACAACAGCGACAGGGAATAACCCTGCAGACCCTTCCCAAGACCCCTGGGGCACCAGGGGGGTGGGTACCCACCAGGACCACGGCGTGGTACGCCTGCTGCAGCTCGGGCACCGTCACGTCCCTGCCCACGGTGACGTTCCCGTGGTAGGCGCAGCGCTCGGAGCGCGCCGTCTGCGTGAAGGTGTTGATCACGTTCTGCAGAGATCACAGACCTGGAGTTAACGTCCCACAGCCAGGGCCAAGGCCTGCTGCTGACGGGAGATCCCCGTCCCCGTCCCCTCCAGCCTTGAGACGCTTCACTGCCTCATCCCAGTCAAGTTATTCTGAGACTCTTATCTACCACCAGCCAGAGATAACTCACAGGGAGATAAGCACAGCCGGGACTCGGCACTCTCTCCACCGCCCTTTGGGAAAGGAAAATCTGTATTTTGCACCCACCTGGGGAGGACAGGACCTTCCCAGTAAATTCAGCCCCTCAGAATAAAGCTCACTGCAGGGGAAAACTTCCCAAGAGTGAGGTTTGCAGCCCACCTGACCCCCTCTGCTGGCATCTCATCTCAACCCTTCCTGAAAGCCACTTCCTCAAGAGAGGATGCAGGGCAGGGTGGCATCCAGACCTTTTTCTGACTGATCAGGGGCACACAGCAAAACCACCGCTGCCACCTCTGCAGCTCCAGATGGACTCAGCCTGGGGACAGGACAGACATCACCGTAACAGCTGGGGCAGGGTCTGCACTGTGTCCACTCCTCCTCCCTCAGCACACAGGTACCCAGGCATTCTGGTCTTATGATCTCCAGGGATTAGAGGAAACCACTGCAAGATGTTGCTGTGTCTGGATCTCCTGTGTCCCACCCTTCCAGCCACCTCCACTCCAGCTCAGATACAGCAGATACCCCTGGGCACAACTCACTGCCAGGCAAAGGAAAATGGTTGGGAAATCCTTGGCTTAGCTTTTCCTTGCCCAGGAGAGCACCTACAGCCCAACTCCACAGCCCCCATGAGGAGATCTGTGCAATCCCAGAACGGGGACTGACTGAGGGGCAAACAGCAGCAGCAAGGAGCAGGTGAGATCTTGCTGGTACAAAGTGCCCAGGGACAAAGAAACCCATCCATGCTCCTTGGCCTTGCTCCAGGCCAGGCTGACCAGCACCAGGAGCAGCACTGCCCATCACAAGCCCCTGGTTCTGACCCGCTGTCCAGGTGTCCCATGTCACCCATCTGTGGCTGTAGCATGGACAAGGAGGAGATCTGGACCTCTCTGGTGTGACAGCTCCACATCACAGAGAGCCTGAGGCACCAGGAGGGAGTGACCACCACAGCTGCACCCACCACCGTCACCACAGGCCAGGGCAGGGACCCAGCACCAACCTTCACCTCGGGGTGGTCTGGGGCCACCCCAAAACGGACGAGCCCAAAGGGAATGGGCAGCTTCTCGTAGATGTCCACCAGGGCCCCACCGTGGTGCTGTGGGAGAAGAAAGTCACAGTCAGGGGATGAGCACAGAAAGGTCACAGGAGCCCAGCAACACTCATCTGCTGCTGGGGGAAATACGGGGCAGGAGGGGGGGCTGCAGGGAGCCAGAAACAGCCTCTTCCAGACTTTTCCACGAGCAGGATGATGCTGCACCCGTTCCTGCCAGCTCAGAGCACAAGGTGTAGCACAGCACCATCACGTCCACCGTGAGGGGCTCCATCTCCCAGCCCAGTCCTGAGCTCCCTTTCCACACTAACCTGGTGGGTATCTGTGGATACTGGAATGCTGCTAGCAGGAGAATTTCTCAGCTTCTTGCCTTAATTCTGTGAGAATTTTTCCTTTACCAGGCACGTTATGTGAACAGTAAGATAGGTTTTGTAAAATAACTTTCACATCTGGTGTTTTTATTAATTTCTGGTTTTAGTACATTTGACAAATAGTCTGAAGTGGGTGTCTAGGACTTTAACCAGTCACCCCAGGACAAGTGTGAACACTGTCCAATGGGTTTATGGAACTAGGATATATATAAATGGTATTGTAAATTAATAAATAATTCATTCCCTCGCCCAACTTCCACATTGCTGCATCTCTGAATCCCTGCTGACACACCCACAGGTATCCAATACGCGGGGGAGTGATCAGAGAGCCTCCGTGCCAGCTGGGAAGCACCCAGTGCAGCACCCTGGGGGCTGGGGGACGTGCCAGACATCTCCCAGTCCCCAGCAGAGATGCCCATGCCCTGAGCTGAGTCACCTCAGGGTCAGAGCTTTAGACAGATGTTTGGCTGCAAGGCTTTTGTTATCTCGTGTTTTGAGGCAGCCTCTTCCCGAGATTAAGCAGCCCTGAAATTCGTCCCTGAGGCTCAGTAACAGCTATTTTCCAACACATTCCAGAGACAACACAGCACGGTTTAACGATGGGGTTAAGCTGCTGTATCTCTGGAGGGTGCCAGCAGCCCAGTTCTGTGTTCAGGTCTCATTTCCCAACAGAAATGACTGCCCAGAGCACTGAAGTTTGCAGACACAAGGTAAAGCATCACCCATGTGTCTTAGTTCTGCTGGGGAAGGAGGAGGGAGGAGAGCAGGTCCCACACATCCACTTTTAACACACTGGTAATGTCATTCCTGCTGGGTGACAACAGCTCTGAGCGAGGCAGATTCCTCCTGACTATTTGATTCTAGAAAAATCACTCGGGATGAACTCGCAGCAACCAACCTAAGTCCTGAATGGACGGCCCAGGCGCAGGGCAGGGATGAAAGCAGCGCTGCCTACCCCAAACAAAGAGGTCCAGGAGGACCTTGTGGGGTCTGGGCTGCCCCGAGCAGCCCCACAACAACACAGGAGCCCACTGAACCACCCCACAACCTGCCGAGAGCCAGGCAGCACCGAGATGCCTCCCCCGCTGGCCAGGCCCCGTGCCGGTACCTTGAGGATGTGCTGAGCCGTGTAGAAGCCGGCGGGGCCGCTGCCCACCACGCAGACCCGAGGCGCCGCGGCAGGCGAGGAGAGCCAGCGCCGCAGACCTGCGGGGGAGAACGACAGGCAGGGCGTGAGGCCACGCGAGCCGGCACCGGCCAGGGCCGGCACAGCCCCTCCGTGCAGCCCGGCACCCACCCAGCGGGGCTCGGCCCCCGGCGCCGGCCATCGCCGCGGCGGAGCGGAGCGCGGCCGCGGTTTATGTACCGCACCCGGGGAGGCGGAAGCGCCCCGAGGTCAGGGACAGCGGCCTTGGCGCTTACGGCCGGGCCGGGGCCGGCGGTGCCGGGGGGGCCGGAGGGGCATCAACTGCTCCAGAGTGCCAAAACCGAGACCCCCGACCCCGCGCACCGGGGTCCCGGGGTCCCGGTGCCTTTCACTCCCCTAGGGCTGGCGCACGGGCCTGCGGGGCGCGGTTCTCGTAGCCCCTCGGGCCCACAGCCCCGGCTCCCCCGGTTATCCCGGTACCCCCGGTTATCCCGGTGCCCCCCGCGCACGTGTCCGGCCCCCCAGGCCGGGCTCCGCAGCCGCCGCCAGGCCCCGCCCCCCGCCGGCCTGGCCCCGCCCCCCCCCCCCCCCCCCCCACACCCAGGCGGGGGTCGGCCCTGC
>VXBT01001865.1:133345-208890 GCA_013400235.1 Oriolus oriolus
GCCACTGTCCTCATCTGACCCCCTCTGCCCCTAGAACTCAGCCCCTAGAAAGGCCCAATCTGGCTCCCAGCAAGCTCCTCCCATGTCCCTGCTCCCAAAAGAGGGGAAAACGGGTCATTTTAGCCTGGCTCAAGGACACACATGTCAGGCCCTCAGGACCCAGCAGCTGCAAGTGCTTCCTTGCTGAGCCCTCCCGGGGTCCCCTCAGCCCGTGGGGACAGCACCTGCTGCAGCCCCAGAAGTGCAGTTTCCAGCCCAAATCCAGGAGTTTGGAAAAGCTGCAGTACTTGCACCCCAGGGTTGTGGTGAGGAGGTAGAGCTCCCTCAGCAGCCTCTCCCTCCCGACAGCCGCCCACCTTGCACACCCCCGTCCTCCTCCTCCCTGGGGAGGAAGGCTCAGGCTGCAGGGGCTGGCAGCGGGACACCCACCAGATCCCCTGGTTGCCCCAGCCAGACACTCCCAAAACCAGCACCTCCCCTTCCCCTGACATGGCTGAGTCTGCAGAGATTCACTTTTATAATACCTGGTTTGGGGCGGCGCTCCCCCCCACCTCTTTCAGACCAAGCGCCTTTGGGTCATTAACTTAATGACAGATTAATTACCACCATCCCCTGCCCAGCAGGGAGACCTTAAGCACCGCCTCTCTTTGTCTTTTGGGGTCTGGCAGAGCTGCGGGGTCCTCAGGAAGGAGAAATTCTCCGGATTCATCACCTCACTCCTCCCTTTTCCCTGAGCCCCGAGGCCGAGCGAGGAGCTCCATCTGCAGGCAAAGCTCTGCCTCCATCACCCCGAAAACAGCTCCCTCCCCCCAAATTCGGGCCCTGGCACGCGGGTGTTCGGCATATCCCGAGTTCCACAGCCGAGCAGCTCCCACAGCTGCTGCCAAGGTGGGAGATCAGCTCCGGTCCCCACTCACCCATCCATCCACCCCGGGGCTGCCCCAAGGCCAGCTGGGGCACCCCAAACCCTCCCTCCCCGGGGCTGCGGAATGAGGCAAGAGCGAAGGACGAGCTCGGGAGCCACGGGGCAGGCACCAGAGGGAGTCACAGCTCCGTGCAGCGGCTGCTCGGGCTGTCTGTCGTTTGGCCAAAAGTGCAGGAAATTGAGCTGGTGGGCTCCCAAGGGATGCTTAGCCCTGAGCTGCTGGGCTTCTGGAACGCGAGACCCAGCCTGACCTGTGTGTCGGGCCAACAAGCTCTCAGTGGACGCCACAGACGGCACAGCCACCAAGCCCTCACCCGCGGGATGCAAAGTCCCCTTCCAGGGACCAAAACCTTGGATGCTGCAGGGACATAGCCACTGAGCCCCATCCCATGGGTTGCAAAGTCTCTTCTTAGGGATCAAGACCTTGGGTGCAGCCACAGCCTCTCTGAGAGCTCCAGTGGTGCTGGCAGCGGGGGGTGAGATGCCAGACCTATCAAGGGCTGTTTTTTAGTCCACATCCTCCCAGCCCTGCAGGACTTGGCAAGGTCACGCTTTTAACCTTCAATAAACACTCTTCCTGGGATGTTTCACTGTTTGCAGGGCCCAAATGGCCGCTTTGGGTGACAGAAAACTTCCCGCTCGTGCTCGGCAGCTCCGGGAAGAAGCCGGATCCCGGTGCTGGCTAATCTGGCCGATCTGTTTGCATGGCGCAGACCGGACGACGGCGAGACGGGGCGGGCAGAGCCCTGGGTCGTGCACTGGCTGCGGGGGAGGCATTGTGGACAGAAGCCTGGTCTTATCCAGGTTCTGTGTTGGTCTTATCCAGGCTCTGTGTTGGTCTTATCCAGGCTCTGTGTTGGTGCAGCGCTGCCCCGGCACCTCCGCGTGGAAGTGGCTGAACGGGAAACCCCCACAAAGGACATTGTCCAGCCGGAAAGGGCTTGGAGGCCCCACACCCTCAGTGTCATTCACACCGTCCTTTTCATTGCTGCTGTATTTTTTCTCATCCATTTGACCCCAAGATGGGTTCTGGAGGGGCTGTAGGTGGGGAATTGCTCTGCTAAACCTCAGTGATGTTCACCTGAGGGTGAGAACAGCTGGGATTTACCTGCCAGCAGCAGCCAGGTATGGAGACATCAGCCTAACTCCACACTCCTGCAAGATGTAGGGGCTACATGGCATTGTAGAGCCTGAACCCTCCTGGCTCTGGGGTTGGCACAAAGGTCCTCCTGGTCCTGGCTAGGCCAGAGTGCTGCTGTGCTGCAGGGACAGACCACGAATATCCCCCCACTTGCAGGGTGGGGACAGACCCGTGGGATTGCCTGACAGAGTGGGAGATTCTTCCCTGCATGGAGTCAAACACATGCCTGGTATCAGCTATGCCATAGGTCCAAACACACCTCCCTTCTTCCCTTTCTGGTAGCCACCTGCAGGCACAAGAATCCCAAAGCTCAGGGATAAGCATGTGTAATTTCTTTACTTCCCAAGGCTGTATGAGACTCGCAGCAGCGGCTGGTGGAGGGAGGTTTATTCAAAGCCCATGAAAACCAAATCCAACGCAAAGCCCTGCCCTGAGCCCTTGGACATCCCAGCCCAGGGCTCTAATCCTCAGCACCAAAACCCACCTTTCCCCATGAGCACTCCCAAAGCCCCTGGGGACTCGCTGCATATCCACCACCAGCATATCCTGATACCGTACCTAGGCTGTGTTTTCAGTTTTATATATCAGCAGTGAATAAAGCAGTTGTCATCCACCCCTGCTCCAGCCCAGCTTAATTTCCAAAGCCTGGCTGGAGGTGTCAACTAATCACAGACTTCCTCCACTTAGCAGCTCAGGGCCAAGGTAATCACTGGTTTGGATGCCTCTGCTCTTGCCCCGACCGAAACTGCTTGCCCCCACCCCTGTGTCCCTGGCGTCACCGCCTGGCCAGGTGTTACCCAACGCCGGTGCGCGGCGGAGGTGCCATGGGCTCCGTCCTTCCCCGCTGCCAAAATGCTGAGCCTGCCACCAACAGCGCCACCAAGGGATGGCCGAGTCTTCTCTTCTGCCAGCCCGGCAGCTCTTTTGTAACACCGAAGTCCTGTGGGGTCCTGTCCTGGCAAGGATCAGCCCTGAGGAGGGAGCCAGCCATGGCTCCAGTGCCAGTCAGCAGGCAGCGATTGGAACGATGCTCCTGGACATAGCTCTACACTTCCAGTCCTCAAAGATTAAATGTTTCTCCTTGTAAACATGGCACTACCCAAGCCCAGCCCTCCCAGCTCCCAGGTGCCCTCCTGGTCCCCAGGCAGAGCCACTGGGGCTGGCCACACACGTGTCCCCGCAGGCAGGCACCCGGGCCGGCAGCTCCCTCTCAGACGCCCACACAAAATTTTTACCATTCAGTGCAGGCAGTGTAACTCCAGGCTCCATCCTCTACCCTCTCGAGGAAAGAGGGATATTTCCAACCTCCTCGGTGGGTGGAAGGAGGACGTGGACCCCAGGATGGCATTAGCCGGCACTTGGCACCTTGGGCTGATCTGTGACCGAGCAAGGACGGTTTGCCAGGGTGGCTGAGTGTCACTTCCCACAGCTGCTTTTGGGGGACAGCTCTCCCTGCCAGCTTCCACTGCTGGCTCCACATGCCAGAAGGGAAAGGGCCTGAGAGGGAGTGCAGGGCTCAAGGCCGAATGCCTCTTCCTTTCTCCCCTAGCGGTTTTTGAACAGGCTCTGCTGGGGCTGCTGCGTTTGCCCATTTTAAGAAACCAGAGCTAAGGTGGGCACCGACCAGTACCTGTGTCTTTACTCTGTTCTTGTTCTTTGTGGTATCAGGATACCTTGAATCCATGGAAACTAGGAATTCCTGCAAGACAGAAAGCTCCCTGCTCATTAAGAAGCCCAAGTACAGCTTTAACCGGCAAGAGGAGAGACCACACCATGCAGCCCCGGCACCTGAGACGGGCACTGCACTCCTCTGGGCATGTGTCCATGCTTTTCCCTGGCATGGCAGGTTGGTGCCACCCTGGATGCAAACAGCAATTAGGTGCCACGGTCTCCGGGCAGGTGCCCGATCCCACGCTGCTCCGGCCGCAGGGTAGGCGAGGGCAGCCAGGGCCATGATGTAACTGGCCGTGCCCGGGAGGCAGTGCTGGAAGGGAGCGAGCCGCCCGGCCGGCCTGGGAATCCAATGTGCTGTGTCACTCATTCGGGCTGGAAAGTTGGTTGGGAGCCAAAAGGCTGCCCAAATCCAGCTGGGCTCCAAGAATGCATCCCCACCTCACTGGTCTTGTGTGGCTGTAACCTATTTTCCCACTTTCGGCTGCTGTGGAGAGATGATAGTTGAGCTGAGGGGATGGGGAGAGGGTCTGTCTCAGCTCCATCTTCGTGCCAGGCTTAGGTTCACATCCAACCAGCACCCAGTGTGTCCACTTTGTCCATTACATCCTTCCCAGTGGGCATAGGCAGCCCACCAGAGCCCTGCTGAACTGGGCACTCACCGAGGGCAGTTTTTGTTTCTTCTTCCAGGTGAGTGCCCATTGCTCCCTGCCATCCAGAGGGATAACTCACATGCTGCCTGGCAGCTATTTCATCAGCACAGCCAGACCCATACAACCAGTCAGCTCGGAAAAACACGATTCTTCTAATGATACCTTTGGAGAAGTGGTGCTCTGGATCCCAGCCAACCAAGGGAATATCTGGAGGAGCCCTGAGGAGGTTGTGGGTCAGCTCCGGCTGGCACATGGCTTCAAACCCAGCCCTGCCAGCAGCACTGGGTGAAGAAGCTGCCTTCCATCCCCAGTGCCTTAAAAACGGCATTTTTGCAGCCCACTAAGAAAACACAAATGCCAGGAAAGCTGTTAATCCTCCAACTGGTTTTCCTACGAAAGAAAAGTCTCCCTGGCCCCATTCCTCCCGCTCTTCCCCTCCCACCATAAGCCATTGCAGGTACATCCAATGTGTTGCTCCTTAATCCCAGCCTGGGAGCCACCCTGACCCAAGCAACCTCATCTCACTGGTGCATTTTATTACCAACTTCAGCAAGGTCCTGCTGGGATCAGGGTCAGCGGCAGCCGGAGCTCACTGGCAGGAGGGCAAAGTGGGGCACAGCAAAAGAGGGAGGAGGCCCATGAAACAAAAATAGGGCTTATAATAGAAACCAGGTTAGGGCTAAACTGTGGGTGTAGAAGCTGTTGTGGCAGGTAGAGCTGGCTGCCCTGCCAGCCCAGGGGACCAGAGGGCCTCTGAGCCATCCTCAGCATCCTCACCAGATTTCCAGGGTTTGCCAGCCTCTGGTTCTGGGAGCTGCTGGGTTGAAGGGCACAGGGAGAGAGGGACTACAGGGGTGAGGCTGGGTGCAAAATGAATGAGAGCTCAGCCCTAGAGCCATTGCTTCATCCTGCAAGGGCTCTTCTGATCCATCAGATGGCCATGTGCCTCCAGAGGGTCCTTGCCGCCCCAGGAGTGTCACACCTGGCCAGTGACACATCACGAATGGAGACTCAGAGAGCAGTTCCGCAGAAAAAGTCGGGTTTGTTTTTACCTTTCTTCCTGATTGGGAAGAGAAGGTGAGATAAGACTGGCCTCCTGCAGCACCTACAGTGGCACCATGAGCGTCATGGGGCCCTTGGCACAGCCCAGAGGGTTCCTCCGAAACACACAGAGGGCTCACGAGGTGCCACCAGCACCACCCTGGCACCTGCCAGCCCAGGGAGCCCAAGGGCAGCTGGGTCCGCCGGAAAACACAGAAGGCATCTTGTGGCCACATCCCAGGCTGGGCCACGGCCAGCTGGAGCCAGGCAGGGAGCTGATAGCAGAATTTACCAAGAGAGGCCAGAGGCAGTTCTGGGAACTGCCCTGCTGCCCAGCCTGAGCCCGCTTCCAAGACGGATGTTTCCTTCTGGCACGTGGCAAAGGTGATGCCCTCAGAAAACCGGGAAATTTGCTGGAAGAGAGGTGACTAAGACTCACGTTTCATTGGAAAAAAGGGTGAAACCAGCCTCCCTGAAGCTCGTGGGAAATCTCACGTTCAGCCTGCACAAGGATTGATGGCTTTTCCCAATCCCACGGGACAACTTGTCACCTAGGAATGCACTCCATCTGTCCTAGAGTGGGAGAAAACCTGCTGTCAGACATAGAAAAAATATCCCCACAAGCTCTGCTTTCCCCTAGCAGTAGGTCTCCCTTTCCTAAAAAGTCCTGCGGCCAACAAAAGTACCTTTCCAGAAGACAAGTCCACGGTGATATCATGAGTGGGTTCCGGTGCCCATTCCCTGTCCCATGGAAGTGCAGGGCAGATTGCCCTCAGTCCCTTGGGAAGGCTCTGCTGGTGGCAGGGCTGGTGGGGGTCCAGGCTGGGGAGGACATCTGAGGAGAGAGGGTCAGAGCTGCCAGCTCCCATCCCTTCTTTACATGCGTAATAATTTTGGGAAGAAACAGTGTAAAAAGGTAATTCTTCTAGCCTTCAGTCCCATCACAGCCTTATGCTGCTGTCAGGGCTGGCACAGTCCTTGGCATCACCTGTCCCTGGGGTGGTCAGAAAGCGAGCTTGTGGTCCCCTTCACAGAAGAAGACACCCATTCCATGTCACCTCCTCCAGCCCCTGCTGTCTGTGGGATGCCTGGAGAGGGCTGGGGACCTGCTCATCCCCCCTGGCATGGAAAGCCACCCAGGAGGCACTGGCTGATCCTCCCTTGGGAAAGGCGGTTTGAGCACGTGGCATCTCTGCCCGGCGGGGCCGAGCAGCCCCGGGCCGGGTGAGTAACACCTGCAGCTGCCTGCCTCGAATGCCGGGCGCCGATCTCTCACCTGGCGCCAGCAGGGAGGAGCCACGCTGCTCCGCTGGCACCAGGGAGCCTATCTTGGCACCTCCAAAATGCCTCCTGGGGAGGGTCAAGGAGCCCTCAGTGCCACCCCGGGTTCTCGTGAGGGATGCCCAGCACGGGGCAGGGCTGTCCCCATTCCTGTAGGTGTTACCCCGGAGCGGGCGCAGGGCTCTGGTCACAGACGCGCCGGTGCTGCTGCCAGCACCCTGCCTGCACTGCATTGTATAACCTCTTACGTCAGGCAGCGCTGGGCCACGGCTGAGCCAGCTCCTCTCCCAACCCATCCTGGCCTGGCACCGCATCCAGGCCTGGGACACAAAGCTCCGGGGTCTCACTCCATCTTCTGAGTACCCTGCGGGCCCCTCTGCCCTGCAGCCTTCCCGCAGGGATGCTGGCAGGTGCTGTCACTTGACCCCCACTGTCACCCAAGGATGCTCATCCTCCACCTCAGGACCTTTTGGGGCACAGTCCTGCTTCACACAGAGCAGCACGTGCCATTGTCTGTGAAAGCAACTGGGGGAAAAAAAATAAAAGAAAAAAAGAAAGAAAAAAAAAAGGATGTTTTTATGCTTTTCCCAGGTGAGAGGAGAAGGGGCAGGATGTGGCCAGAGCTGCTCCCTGACCAGCAGTGGAGATGAGTCCAGCACATCCCATCACAGTCAGACAGGTGCCCATAAAGCCTCCACCTCCCCAGCCATCCCTGGCCTGCTTTTCAAACCCGACTGGCCGCGTTTCGGGGTACTGGAGGGGTGCCAAAGCACCAGGACAGCGGGGTGAAGGCATTCCCTGGCACTAAAGCAGGCAGGACGCCATGCCAACAACAGCACCTGCTGCTCACCTCTCCTTCCCACCCCCCGAAACGCGAGCAAAGCCCCTGGGGAGATGCTGTCTGTGGGTGTCAGCGAGTGCCCTCGAGGGCCGTGCGGCACCCGTGAAACCACAGCCGGGCTCCACTTCCCTGGGCACGGGTGACCCGCCATCGAGCACCCACTGTCGCCCCTCGGGCATCCCTTGAGAGCGTCCCAGTGCCGCAGGGTTTGGTTTGGAGCCGGGTGCTCTTATGTAAAGGAACGGGAGAGTGGCGGGGATGAGCCGGGCTTTGTAGGTCAGAAAATGGAAGTGCGGGGCAGTTCGGGGATTGGGCTGGGTCAGCCCGTGAGTCAGTGGCAAAGGAGGGACCGGCGCGGCGGAGGCTTTATTAGCGGGTGAGGGGGGGAGCGAGGCTCCGCAGGCAGGCGAGGAGCCGCGCCGGGGGTCGGCANCCGCCGCAGCCCCAAACGCCCACGGCGCAGCCAGGAAGGCGGTGATGGAGCAAGGTCAGTGAAACAGGTTTCTCCTCCCGGATCCCTGGAGCAGGCGTCCTTCCTGCGCCGGCTGGGGAGCTGCGGACTTGTTGACAGCGGCTCTCGTTAGCTCGGTTATTGAGCGGGGCCGAGGGCTGGGCTCCCTGCTCCTCCGGAGGTAGCGGCTCCGATGGGGTCATGGATGCCCTGTGCAGCTCCCCATCCTTCCCCAGGTGGGCAGCCGTGCTGCTCAGCCTTCCCTGGCCTCGTGGGACCCCACGGGATCCCCTTGCCCTGGGAAGTCTGCTCCAAAACACTAATGGGGTCGAGGTGCTGAAATAAGGGGTGTTGGTGTGGGAGGTCTGCGGTGCCAAGGGTGGAAGGGTTTGGGGCTGGCATCCCCATCTGACTCTGGTGCTGTGACCCGCAGCCATCCCAGGTCAGCCGAGCCACAGTGCCACACTCAGGGCTTGTTTGTGGCTGTGGAGGAGGGCCAGGCTGTGGGTTTATCACCACAGCTGTAAAAGGCAGCACCAGGCCAGCTTTCCAGAATTCGCCTTCTGCCCTGTTGAGGCCTTCCAGCATTCTGGAGTTCCCGTGCGTTCCTCTGCGCTGGTCACCAGCAGTGCCCACAGCTGATGGCACTGCACTCCAGGGATGGGGATGTGTGAAGCCCAGCCATCCCAGCCATGGCCATATTTCCAAAACGCAGCCAGAGAGCCCAGGGCAATGTCCTGGGGGATGAGCATGGGTGAGGGTCCCAGGCTTTGCTTGGGCATGGTCATGCCTGGCCGGTTTTGCTGTTTCCTGGGGTAGAGATAATGGATGGGAACAAAGGGATGTTGTGGCAGACAGATCTGTCGCTGGCGCCTCCTGCGAGGGCAGAGCCCGTCCTTGGGCCGGAGCAGCGTCGTGCTGAGCCTGCTGCTACCTCTGCCCAGGCAGCGGCTGCTGCAGCCTCAACAGAGAGGAGATGGAAGCCTTGGGAGGTCCATCCATGCTTGCTTACTGTCTGGGTTTAGGTGGTGTCTGGGCTGGATGCCACCCTGGCAGCACTGCACTTGCTGCCCCAGCCAGTGCAGTTCCATGAGGGATTGGGTGGCCCAGCCTTCATCCTTTGGTGATGGCTGCTCCTGGTCCCACCAGGACTTTCTGGGCTGGGTGGCTCTGCTGGCTGTGTGGAGTGCTGATGTGTGAGAGCTTGGTGTCCCACAACAGGAAGATGTAGTTGCTGTCAAAGTACAGACTGAAAGGTTAAAGCTTAGACACAGGTCAGGAGCAGGAGGAAGGTTGTCTCTGTCACTCCCAAGAAAGTGAGAGATAATGATGAAAGCTGGGATCACCACAGCCTTCGGGGGCACCCCGGAGCTCAGGCTCTGTGAGCAGGGATCCCTGGTGCCACAGGGCAGGCAGTGCCACAGTACATGTAGTGACAGTCACTGGCCTGGCCCCACACCAGCCAAGGATCCCACAGCCCCCTCAGTGCCTTTGCTGCCCAGCTTTCTCCCACCAGAGTGTCCAGAGCAGGAGGTACAGGCCATCCAGAGCATCAATCCTGCAGTGCAAGTGTTTGCCAGAGGCACAGCATGGTCACAGCTACCAGCACTGCCGAGGAGCCACTGTTGGTATTGTCCCAGCTACTGAGGACATCCTGCCATCACCCCTGGGACCCAGGTGTCCCTGCTGAGCTGACCCATTGTTCACGCAGGGGATGTTGTGCTGGGCCTGCGCCTGACTGCTCAGTGTTCTCACCCCAGCACGTGGAGTGGCACAGAGCCAGCTCCATCACTGGGCTCCAGGCAAGTCCTCCTAAAATAGTTCCCCATTTTCAGTTTCCCTGCAGCAGTGTTTCCATGAGCCTGCCCCCACTGCTGGTTTCAGGGCTGTGCCAGAGCCTGGGTGTCATGGGGGACCAGGGATGTTCAGCAGCTGGGGACCAGGATGTGCTGGGTGATGACCTGGGATGGTCAGGCGGTGCCTGTGCTCCAGGCACACTTTTTCCCAGCAGCACTGTCAGTGCCCAGTGGGATGAATCCAGAGTGGGCCCAGGGCACTGGTGGTGCCTCACACCTTTCTCTGTCCTGACTCCCCCCTGGGATGCTCAGTGCCATGTCCAGGTGTGTCCTTGTGCTCCTTCTTGGGAGCAGGCCAGGGTGATGGGTAGCAGGACAATGGGTACCAGGGAGCTCGCTCCAGCCCTGAGAAAACTGGTGTCAGAATCCATGGCATTGCTTGATATTTTGCTAATGCTTATGAATTGCTTTAAGTAGAACACTTATGAATTCCAAATGTAGAAAATTATTTGCCCTGTTAATATCTAAAGCCAGAATTGAAATAAAACGGCCCTCAACTTCTCCCGCTTCCCAGCCCACTCAGCAAGTGCATCACTGGGAAGACATGCTGAGCTGTGTCCATGCTTCTGCCTTTCGGGGCACTTTGGTTTTGGGAATAGCCATGGAGACTCCCAAAAGCAGTTGCAAGGCCCCTGTGAGGTGCTGCATCCAACCCAGGCCATATCAGTGCCACAGCTGTCCCTGTGCTGGGCTGCCAGGGGACACCATGCAGGGCACGGCAAAGCCAGAGCATGCCGGAGGTGCTGTGCAACAATCCCCCTGCCCCTCACCTCCATCCTGGCCATGCACCTTCCTGCAGCCATGCATTACTCAGCTGCTGGGCCAGGAAGTGAATCCCTGGTGGGATGGGCAGGAAATAGTTAAGCAAGTGGGGTGAAATGGCCCACGCTGGCCTGGCAGGTCCTGGACCCCAGAATCACCCTCCGGTGTGGGCACCATGGCTTTCACCAACTCCAGGGGAGCCTGGAGGGGAGAGGAGCACCAGGCAGGGCTGAGGACAAGATGCTTCAGCCCAAGGAAGATGCCTCCTCCTGGTCCTCTCTGCCTGTAGGACCTATCTAGCGTCCTGTGGGACCTGCCTGGTGTCCTGTGGTCGAAGCCCTTTCTCAGTTCCCATGCCAATCCCACATGGCAAGGCTGAGCACACGTGCCATCCGAGGGCAGCAGCCGACAACCTGGTGCTGCCAGCAGCCTGGGGAAGCAGCCACATCCCCATGGGCCAGCGGTGGTACCCAGGGGCCGAGCAGGAATGCTGCAATGGTGCCTGCAAACCCACACCCCTGCCGTGTGATCTCAGTCATCCCCAAAAACCTCCCCTGCTCTCTCCCCACTCCAGACTGTGGTCTGGAGCACCTGAGTGCTAATGAGTGCCAACACATCCCCCCTTGCAGCAGCTGCCTGGGGATAAAGGCAGGGCCTGGGAATCAGCATCATGTGAGCAATGCTCCTTCAGCTGAGGAGCTGGGGATGTCCAGCTCAAGGATGGAGTGTCCATGCCATGGCTGCACCACTGGCATGGCCCGTTGGCGTTTCTCTACTCCCTACACACCACCTTCTACACCGTCAGGGACAAGGAAACACGTGTCCAAGCTAAACCCAGGGGACTGGTTTTGCTGGGAAGCCCCATTTAACACAGGCACGGGGCAGTTTGGTGTTTGTGGCTTGGGGCGTTGCCGGACAACCATCCCCAGGGTCACTGGTTCCCTGATGGGGACATGCTGCCATCCACTGCAGGCCCTGCCCTGCGTCTGACTGCTCTGGTGCCACGGGCAGGGACAAGGGACGGTGTTTGCTGGTTGGCAGCAGTGGGTCGGGGAAACCTGCTGCCTGGCTGGGTTTCTGTTTGGGAGGGTATTTAAGGGTGTTCTCCAGGGTGTGCCAGTCCTGGCCTCCACCCTGCTTTCACAAGTGCCCTCTCCGAAAGGAGCTTGTTGTTCTCGGTCGTGGAGTGTAATGAGCACCGTGAGGTTTCCCCGTGGAAGCTCCGATGGGCAGAGCAGCCACATGGTGAGCTGAGCTGAGAGAACCTGGGGATAGCCACGTTCTGTTCTCGTGCCCAGGGTAAGAGGAGCCTGGCTGCATTGTGAGCCCACAGGGATGCAGGAACCCAGCTGGACAGGGTGGGCTGGAACGCAGGAAACATCTCTTTGGCCAGGGCTTCGGATGTTGTGTCCTGCAAGGGCTGTGGCCCCACACTTTGTGGGACAAACTGGGTTGGAAACCGTGGACCAAACCTCAAGACAAGGAACACACATGAGATCCAAATACTTGTTCTGGGGCTTTTGGTGCCCGTGATAGCCACCCCATGCCCACAGACCACCCTCCTCATCCCACAGAGCCCATCTCTTGGGCTCTGCCACACTGCATTGATGCCACAGCTCAGTTTTGGTCTCTCCCTGCATCACAGAGGTGACTACGTTGATCTCAGGGCTTGGTGATCCCAAATGGCTTTTTTGGGCTTGGTCTTAGCTATGCAGAGACTCGTCCCATGGCACTTGGGTACTGTCATGTCACCAAACCTTTCACTGGCTCTTTGAAGGAAAGACAAGTTGGGAGAAAGGATCTCTGACAGCATCAGCTCAGCATCAGCAACTGCGGGCTTTCTCCTAAGCAAAAAGGCAAAAGTTAGGGAGTGTGCTCACCCCAGGTGCCTAGAGCTCTGAAATACCCTGCACATCCCAGTGCCTGGCCTGCTAAGGTCTCCAGTGGGTGCCAAGCCAATAGATCCACTTCTCTTTGTCACCTGCTGGGATAAACTGGTCCCCATTGCACTGGAGTGGCACTGGAGTGAGCCATGGCAAATCACTCCCCTCCTGTGCCCAGCACAGACCCAAAGGCACGATCCATCCCCGGGGAAACTGGGGCTGGGGACTTGTTCACGGTGGGCAGCTGGTGCTCTGGCAGTTATCCAGAGAAGTGGCAGAGGGCTTGGATGAGGCTCACATGTGCATGAGGAAGAGGGTGAATTTAGCGATCACAGCCTCACCTGAAAACTGGCCTGAGGGTGCACGTCCTGCCGGCAGCAGTGGGTCCCAGTGGGCTGTGAGTCCTGTCCTGCTCTCCCAGACCCGGTCCCGGCAGAGGGAGCTGTGACATCAGCCAAACCACTGCTCTGCCTGCTGGGAAACAGCCCCGGGCTTTGGAAAGGGACCAAGGAAAACAGGGCTGGGGCCGGGGTAGTGCAGCCTTCTTGGAGAACTCGCTGACTCAGCTCATCTGATCGCTCGCCCTTTTGCCTGGAAATTGAGCCAAGAGTTATGCAGAACTTGTAATTTCAGATATTAATGCACTGTTAGGTCTAAAAAATGCGTAAAAAAACCGAATCAGTTTGCATCTGTGCAGAAAGGTCTCAGACCCTCAGTGCACTGATGGTGTTCAGGGGATGCCGGAGCATCCCTGTGTGCAGTGGCACGAGGCTGGGACCTCACACCTCTCCTGCTGGGGATTCAGCCACTCAGAGAGCAGCAGGACAGAGAAACACCGGAGTATTTCTAACTTGCAAAGAGTAATTTTCCTCCCCTACACCCACACACCCAGGGCAAGCACAGGCAGGGAGTAGCACAGCTGCTTCACACCGAACAAATCCCCATCTTCCAAACAGCATAAGCACAGCCTCTGGAGCTCCAAAGGGACTAAGTATGGTCCAGATCCCAGCCTGGCCTGAGATGAGCACAAACAGGTAATTCCTTATCATTTGCATCCCTGAGATAAAGTGGATAAGCAACGCCAGTAACAGCGTGCAGCATTTTTCTGATCTGGCAGTCTGCATCACAGCCCGAACAGGCACTTTGCCAACACCCCATGGCACGGGCTGCTGACTCTCCCTCATTAGAATTTGTCACTGCCCATCCTGCTGCTGCACCCCAGAAACTCCTGCCACCCAGGAGCCATTCACAGATCACATGTAAAATGGCGCAGTGGAGCTGGGAGTGCAATGGTCAGTGGGATGGGTCTGTGGAAACACCTGACACTGCTGTTCAGAGCTGTGCTTTGAGCACTGATGCATCAGGGATGCTCAGAAGAGGCTCTGGGCTGCAGCTCGGTGCTGTGCTCATTCCTGTGAAATTCCTGGATTTCAGAGACGAGGTCCTTTGCACACAAACTGCTGACACGGCTCAGCGCCCTGGAGAGATGAGACAGAAACATAGCGTCCGTGAAGCAGCCATTTGACCACTGGAAGGCAACTACCAACATGTTCAAAGCATGATCTCCATTCTGGATTTTGCCCTCAAGACAGCACAGACCGGACTCACAGACTTGTTGGGCACCAGCTGGCCAAAGGCAGGGCTGGCGCGTCTCAAACTGAGACCACAGTAATCAGAACTCCCTTCCAAAAACACAGCACTAGACAAGATGATGCTTCTCACCAAATGAGAACCAGGAGAGAGAGCAGAATTCCCCAACCCTCCTCTCCTCAAGCCCAAACCCCAAAACAACCACTTGCTCAGGGAAGAATGGATTGTAATCATTTATTTTGGGTCCCTTCGTAAATATCACGTTATCTCCTTCCGTTCATGGCTTGGTGTGGTCTCACAGCCTGTGACGGCAGCGTCCCAGCCAGCTGTGCAGCTCACTCCGTCCTCCAGTGAGTGGTCCCTTGAAGGTTGGCAGGTTGGAGCTGCCTGGTCCGATCTCTGTGCCAGGAGCCACGCAGGAGCATCGCACATACAGGGAGCAGAGCAAGGGAGCAGTCCCGTGGGACTGGTGGGGATGGCTGTAGCTTTCAGCTGCCCCAGGAAGGGAGTCTCTGGCTTGTGTTTTCTGGCAACTTAGAACTGGTTTTGTTTCTCGAGCATTAAAAAAAAAAAAAACCAAAACAAAAAAAAGATGCTGCTGCTATCTGCAAAGGGAAAGAGAAAAATCTGTCAGCACCCTGAGGATCCAAGAACAAGCTGTACTGAAAGGCTGTAAAAGCAGCACACAGGTATCTGAAGGCTGGGAAGCCCAAACAACACCGTGAATTGGGGTGTCAGTGCATGTGGCCTTCCCTTCACCTCTCTGACAGGCACACGGTCCTTTAACCCCACCAGCCAAACCCTGGAAACACCATAAAACAGCGACAACTCCAACCCAGATATGCAATCTCCAGAGGCCTGAGTAAGATCTCAAGCATTTGGGGAAGGATTCCCAATGCCACCGGGCACTACAGTCAGCCAGCTCCCACTGGGAACTGCGGTTGATTTCCTAATGTCTTCAAAAGGTGAAGAGTCAAGACAAGCCTGAGTGTGGTTGAAAATCCCAGCTACAGGGACTGAGAACCATCAGACCACAGAGCAGTCTGCCTTCGTATGGGTTATGAAACGAAACAAGGGCTTCATGTCCTGCCCAGTCACATTAGGGCTGTTGAGTAATGAACTAATGCTATTGCCACCTCTCCAGACTCTCATCCTTTCCACACAAGCAGGAATTTGCCCACACACAGAAGTGCTGAGGTTACCTGGACTCCTACTCTTCCAAGCAGGTTGAAAACAAGACCTTACATTATCCACATCTCCACCTGCTGAAGAGTTTAACCTCTCAGACACCCCATCTCCTACTTACAGTTCAGTGTCTACAATGACATCTGGCTTCTCCAGTGTTTGTCGTCTCCTCTGGATGGCATCCACAATCTTTTTCCTGGGGCCCAACGGGATATTGATGCTCTTCAGGTCATTGTCTGAGCACAGCATGAGGGCCTCCAAGTCAATCTTTTCCTTCTTGAGGATGGAGATGAACTCAAACATGTGCAGGGAAGCCAGAAAAGTTTCCAAGGGACTGGTGTCTGGTTCGTCGTCATCATCTAAGCCCAGCTCCACCTCATCCCAGGGCAGCTCCTCCGCGTTCCTCTCCTGCAGGCTGTTGGCACTGCCAATGCTGTCGTTGAGACTTGGCGAGCGCTGCAGGCGGCTCCGCAGTTTGACGCCCATCCCGTCGGCGCTGTCCTCCCCCAGCGCGCCCCCGTCCTCCCGGCCGATCCCGAAGAGCCCGCTGCTGACGTAGTTGCGCCGGAACACCATGGTGCCCAGCCCGGGGCGGTTGAACAAGGAGTCGTGTCCGGAGTCGGTGCTGACCTCCGAGTGGGCCGAGTCCATGTGCAAACCCGGGTCGCTTATGGCACGGGAGACAGTGTCTTCATCCGTGAGGAACATGTCTCGGATATTGCGGCGAGTCCACTCCTTGGGGCTGGCATACGTGCCCTGCTTCACAAACATGACGTCGTTGCCCAGCTGCAGACCAGACAGAGACCGCACGCTTTTCCTCCCATCCTCGTAGATCTTGAATGTCCCGTCCACCTGCTTCTTCTTCTCTAATTTCTTTTGTATTTTCGTCTTTCCCTTGGCTGTGCCGTGGATGGTGGCTTGAGAATATGGCAGGGAAGTCACCATAGACATGTGCTGGAACTTCTTGCTTAAGGTGCTGCTTGAATAGCTGGAAAAGCTCATGGTATCCGAATTGTCTGACATCTCCTTTCTGTACCGTTTCTCCATCCTTTCGTGGTGCTTCTTCTGCAGCTTCACGCAGTCCTTAATCCTCCGCTCCGCATCTCGAAAGGCCTTGTCCTTCAGTTTGCTCACCAGCTTGGGGTTGAGGCTGCTCTGCTTGGCAGCAATCGAGTCCAGGTACCGCACACACTCCATGTGCCCCTTCATGGCTGCCATGTCCAGTGGGGTGTGGTAGTCATTGTCCAGGCACCAGATGTTGGCCCCAAAGGAGATGAGGAAGGAGAGGCAGTTCAGGTGGCCGTTGGCTGCTGCCAGGTGGAGGGGGGTGTTCCCCCAGATGTCACATTTGTCTGGATCGCCCCTAGGCAGCAAGAAAAACAACTGGTTAGCATGCAGGGATTGATGGCAGACTCCACTGAGATATTCCCAGCTGTGCAGGGGCAAATCAGCACCATGAGCTGTTGGCTCTTTGACGTATCAAGCTACATGCCTCTGGTTCCTGCAACTTAATTTTAAAGGGGTTTTCTGGAGGGGTGTACTACTGACAGGGAATCATGTGCCCCACATGCAAGTCTGTGGCAATGTGAGTTGAATTTATGTCTCAAGAAAAATGTGTTCCTGCATCAAAGCAACTTTTGGAGGAAGGCAAGCCAGGTTCTGAGTAGCCCAGAACTGAGGTACGAGTCTGATTCCAGCTCAGACCTTAAGCTTGTTATGAAATTTCAAATCTCAAATATCCCATTAAATTCTAGTCAGATTTTGTCTTCAGATCTTGGCTTCATTCAGACTCTTGGCGGGGCATGCCAAAATGCCTCTCTGTATGCCACATCCTGGCTGGGACACCTTGGGATCCCACCATGACACATCCATCCTCAGCAATGGTTCTGAAGCCCCCCAGCTGCTGTACCTTCCCACCCACCTGTTCCTTGGCCCCTGGGGAAATCTGCAGCACAAAGGGGAATGTTGGCAGGAGAGAATAAGAGTGAATTGGCTGTCCTTGGCCTTGGCATTGGGGTTTGGTGGGGGATTTTGCTGTACTGTGCTTGGTCTTGATAGCACGGCTGGAAGCATGTTGGTATTAGCACATCCCGAGAATCCAGTTTCAGAGAAAGTGGAGATTAGGTTTCTGCACTCCTCAAGAGCTGGACACTGCCAGTAGCATCTGCAGCCCCTGCCCCAGCAAGCTGCTGGCAGGACACAACTATTTGCCCGCATCTCCTGCCTCCTGTGCCAGGATGAACACAAACCTGGGATTCAAAGGAAGTCTGTCCTCCTGACATTCCTCTGTATTTGTGCTCGGGTGAAACAAGAGAGAGTTCACACCCCTGCTGGCACCAGCCCTCTCCCGAGCGTGTGTGCTAATGATATGCAGCCAGCAGCAGTATCTGTCAACAGGGCGCTCTCCCTCCGTGCACATGGATATGGCAAAGCCTTTTATTAAGGCTGGGCAGCTCCACCACCCTCAGGAGCAACTCCTCGTGGGCAGCAGGGCTCTGGCAGAGCTCTAGTTCAGCACAGCTCCTGCCTGTTCCCACACCACCCTCTCTGGGAGCTCCAGAGGAACCCAGCGCTGTTCCTCCTCCACACAGACCTCATCTCCAATCCATGGTGACACCAGAAGTGCAGCAAGCAAATCAGAGAATATGGAAAGTTGGAAGTGACCCATCAAGGATCATCAAGTCCAGCTCCTTAAATGCACACTTGAGACCTTCAGCAAGCGTTACTTAAACCCTTGCTGCTTTAAGTTCTGTGTTGACAAGAGCTGGGAACAGCAGAGCGCAGAACCCTCTCCCAAATCCCATGTGCTCTGAGCTATGGCTTGTCTGACTTCAAAGAGTCCAAAAACTTCTCCAGGGAAAGGGCAGGAGATCACAGGAGCAGAGGGACCTCTTTGCCCTGCTGCTTTGCACCTTCATCACTTTGTGCCAATGCACAAGCCCCAGAAACAGCCTCATCCAGCACATTCACTGCCACACGGGGACCCTGCTGCCTGCTTGGAACACTGTCCAAGGGGCAGCAGAGACAGAGAGGAGCTGCCCAGTCAATGTAATGCCAAGTTTGCAATCCTCAGGCTTTACAGAAGCAATAAAGCCTTTCCAGAGTTTAAGATGGAGATTACTTGGACCCAGACTATGAGCTTCCTAACTTCACTCCCCGAAAACTGCTATGAGGCGCACTCAGCTTTCTCTGTGGGATCATGAAAAGTATCTCCATCACAAACATGTTTTCACTAAATTTACAGAAACGTAGTAAGCACAACCTTGAGCTCATTGGCAAATTCAGCAAGTTAGTCAAAAGGTTCAAAACTCTGTAAGGCCAAAAAACCCCACAAACCCTTCAGGACTTCTGAGCCAGAGCCTTTGACATCTCTCATAGAAGGAGAAAAAGGTTTCAAAGATGGGTGATGGGGAGGGAGAAGGCAGGAGATCACAGGGTCGAGGAGCCATGAAGCCAAGAGAAGGAGGAAAGGGAGCTGACAGTACTCCAGCAATGCCGAGTTTCCAAGAGCAGTAACTCCCCAGCCTTTGCCTCTACCCTCATAGTGACATGTCCAGGCTGGGAAATGCATGGGGAGGATAAATATTTGATGAATTGCAAGAGAGGAGTAAATTATTGATGGAGCTGGATTTAAAGAGCCAGTGAACCTGTTCCACATGGAACCGCTGGTGCTGGTGGAGAGGCTCCGGTGTGTGAAGGGCTGCTGGTTTGTTTTGTGTGTTCTGAAAGGTCACTTGTGTGCCTGGCATGCGTGGGCAGGTGAGCCAGGGCACCACGAGGGTCCCAGTGTGTACATGGACTCATGATGTGGACGGTGGCTGAGCAGTGGACTCACTGGAAACAGTCGTGCTCCCTAAACCAAGTGGGTGGATGCTCCACCCATAAAGTACCTTTTGGAGCCTATTCTCAGGTCTCTCTGGTTCAGGGCTAAGCCAGGGAGGTCCTGGGGGTTTCATTTCATTCATCCTGGTCTACTTTCCTCAGAGAGTGAGGGGAAAGAACATCAAAACCAGCTTTTCTTGGTCATTTCCACTGTCTAGAAACAAGAGTATTGGAGCAAAATTAGATATCTCAGGCCCTCTGCCCTATAAATGTCTGCCGCAGGCACTAAAAATGCCTCAGAAGGAAAGAAGAATGGTGACTTGCAAAGTAGAGATGTTTGATTCAACTCAGATAATAAACATGAGGCCCTCCCTCTGGCAGGTGTCTGTCTGAGCAAAACTTCACCTCCGGGGTGCTGCACATGAGGAGATGCTGACTGCAGGGTCCACTAAGCGGGAACATATTTTAATAACAGGTGTAAAGTGCAGCACTTCTGAGCTTCAAAGCGTTTTCGAGCACTGAGTCAACTCCCGTAATAATCATTATTAAAACACTGTTAATTGGGCCCCTTAGGTGGACATGTGCATCTCCTGAGTCACTGCGTTTGCACCATGACATGCACGCTCACTCCCTTCCTACTGGTTTTTCCCCTCTGCTTCTCCCGTGGGATCCCAATTAGCCAGGGAATCCAGTGGTACTTGCATATGTTCTTCCCTGGCTGCGTGTGTGAAGTTCCTCCGATAGCAAAGGGCTGGCTCACCCTTGGCTCTTGGGTGTGTGTGAAGAATCGGGCCTCAGACCAGGAGCCAGCTGGGTGCAGAGTGTCTCTGGCTCCCATAAAAGGGTTTTGGGTAGAGGAAGAGTAAAAAACAAGTAATTTATGGCTTGAAGAGCAATGCTCACTACCTTCAGCCTAGTCAGTCAGGGCAATGACCCAAGCAAAACCTAGAAAAGAGCAGAAAAAATGAGGGCTCAGAGCAGAGCTTTGGGTGCTGTATGCCAAGTTTTGCCCAGGTGGTGTTAACCCAAGGATTCAGCTGTTCTCCAAGTTCAAATCCCCAAAAATCCAGCAGAGACGCTGTAGATGAGCACAGCTCAGGCCAGGGCTCTGTGCCTCTTGTGTCAGCAGAAAGCCGGGCTGGCAGTTCTATGCTGGGGCAGTGCCCGGGGCCACGTCTCCTGGCTCAGCACCTCGCCGTGCCCAGGGCTCACCCTCACTCTCAGCAGACAGCTCAGGTGCCGGAAGCCGCGAAGCTGCAACAGTGCCCCACCCTGCTCCTTCACCTTCCCGGCAGGTCATCACCCGGGGAAGGTCCCCACCAACACGGCCGGGCTGCCCCGGCTCCCACGTGGCCTCCGGCCCTGTGGCGTGCAGAGGATGCACATCACCTTCACGTGCCCTTGCTGCAACCTCTGCTGCAACCCTGCCCCGGCTGGGGTGATGTGATGCCCTCGAGCAGCCCGGCTGATGTCAGGAGCCACCGTCACCCCCAAACCGTGGCTGAGCCACTTGTCCCCTCTGCCACTGACATCCAAAGTATCCGTACCCCCTGTTTTTGTAAGAAGGGAAGTTGAGGACCAGCTCTGCTGGGTGACAAAGCTGAGTGAGGACCTGCAGAGACATCGTCACCTCTCCTGCTGTCCACTCCAAGGAAGTTCTGGCTGATCCCAGCAAAGGCCCCCAGACCTGCCTATAACTGGAGCGGGACTGGTGCCCGCCACGACCACAGCGGTTCCTAATGAACCACGCTGAAGAATTACTGTGTCTGAAAAGCTGCAATGCTAAATGCCAGCTCGCCTGCCTCTTCCCAGCCATCATGTTAATTGAGTTTGTTTTCCTCGCTGGAGCCCAGCCAGGAGGAAGAAAAAGGCTTTTTGTGTGGCAAACAAGAAGAATGAGCCACTGCTGATCCCTCCATCCCAAACCCTCTCTCCGTCCATTGCAAAGGGGGCACAGAGGCACAGACACATCACCAGCTGGTAAGGGCAGAGCAATAAGCCTGCTTCGTTCCCCCTTCCATGTGGGTTGGGGCAACAAGTTTCCCTCAAGGATCTACCAAAGGGTTTCTTTCCCCCTCCCTGTTTCAGCCTGACACCACAATCTGCTGAACACATACGGATGAGGCTCCTTCACTGATGACAGAGCCTAGATGTGTCCATCAGCCTGGCATGACCATTAGAGCCATGATTTTGGCCCCCAGGAGCCCCCTCCCACAGAGTTGCTTTCTCAGGGTTCTTCTGGCCACCCTCACTAGGACATTTCATAAGAGCCTGGCCCCAGCACTCAATGCCCCGGCTTGTTTGGGCACTGGTACCACTGCCCAGAACTGGCAAGGAGATTTTGGTGTTTCTTGCTGCCCCAGGACTCCCCCATCACCCTCTGCGCTTTGACATCCCCATGCAACCCAGCTGGAGGCTCCCCAGCCCCCTCAGACCCTGAAGATGCCTCCCACCCCATCCCTGCATGGAGCCAGCCCAGCCCCAAAGCCTCCACTCCCCCCGACACTGCTCCATGCCATAGTCCCACACCCCCCTGCCTCGTAGTGCAGGGTTCTCTGAACCAAAGGAGGAATATTTTGGCAGCAGAGGCCAGAGAGAAATTCGCTGACATTTTGGGATACTCTGGGGTCCTCCCTCTCACCTCACAGTTGTTACTGTGCAGGTGTAGTAGTAACCTATATAACACAGCATTAGGTTTCATCTCTGAACAAGGCTTAAATACTGTGGCACATCATTCTGGGCACTGGCAGAAAATTACAGGGTCTGCCCTCACGCTGTCCTGGGTCTTGCACAATTGCACCTCTCTGGCACCCTTGTCCCCAGGCTGGGGCTTTCCTGCCTGTCACAGGCCCAAAGCCAGCTCCAAGGAGCAGGGGTGTGCCTGCCTCCGTGCCAAGCACTTTGCTGGTCTCTCTGTGGCCCTGGGCAAGGATCTGACACATGGAGATGAATACACGAATGCAAACGCATCCTGCAGTCCCACAGCCGCACACCTTGCTCCGCCATCCATCATGTAAAGGGCACTGGGCTTTTGCCAGGCTATTTTCCTTGACAGGAACAAATGTATATTAGGTTGTTAATTAAACAGCAGCCAGGCTGCACTTGAACACAATTTGAGCCCACGAGGACCTTTTAAGCCAATGTGGGTTTATAAAAGCAGCCTTTGGGCTTTGTGGGGAGAAAGAAACTGCTGGCTTGGATGGGGGTTGGCAGGGCAGGCAGGGGTGCTGCAGGGTGCCCCAGGATGGAGATGAGGAGATACAGTGATATAAAGAGATTATAGTCAGTCCAAAAGGTTTTGCCTTTCTGAAGGGGCATTCATCCACCACTTGGGCCTTCCAGATTGACTTTTTGGCCATCAAAGAGTCTTTGGAACCATTTTCAACTTCAGGGTCTCATTCCCTGAGCATTCCTCCCATGTCTCTGGCCCTGGCTAGCAATTCCTGTCCTGACAGGAGCTCTGGGCAGGTTTTTGCTTGGCACAGTCTTTCCTGGGAGGTACACAGGGAGTCACAGAGCCCCCACCCAGGCAAGCATCACAGGGCTCTCAGCCCAGGACCATCTTAGGATGCTCCTCTCGGAGCACTGTCCTGTTCTCTCCCTTCCAGGCTCAGAAATAATCTTTTCCTGAACACACTCCTACTGCATCAGGTGCTCAAGGACTTCTCAAAGCCACTCTGTACACAGCCTTTCTGACCCCAGGACCTGAAAGGAAATGATTTACAGTGAAAGGACAACAATGGATGGAGGAGCTCTGCCTGTGAGCACAGCTGGGGTACTGGCTGAAGGTTTTACACAAGCAAGCCAGAGTATCAGGAGATGGCAAGAGCCCAGGAACAGGTACAGTAGAGATGTGGCTGGACAGGTACAAGAGCTGCTAACACAGCACAGGATGGACCAAAATCCCTGCATGGGAGCTGACAGCCCCGCCAAGCCCAACATGAAGAAGCAAAGCCCTTCCAAGGAGGTGTGATATCCATCCAGGCTGCTGACCTCAGTACCATCCCTCAATATGAGCAAGACATAAATCAAAATCAGCACCACCAATCTCTCAACACAAGGCAGAAGCTGCTCCAGCTTGGATGGCTTTCAATGAGGTGCTCAGAAAAACTGCTGGAGCAGAAGGAAGCACTGGGATGTGTCCTTGGGGGGTTGGTAAGAACTGGAGAGTCACAGACTGCCCTAGAGGGAACTAGGAATGGCAGATCTTGCTTTAGTACAGACCTTGTGTGGTTCCAGCGACACCAAGGTGCAAATCCCTCCAGTCTGACAAGTCCCCTAAATCCCACTCCCACCTCTCCACCACATCCACATTTAGGGAGCCACAAACTCTGAGATTTGGCATCCCAGGGTGAGGTACAGACAGACCAGCATGGAGCAGGCCCTGCGGGGGAGACTGGGCTTAAAGAAATCTGCTCTTGGAAAACCCGGATTTCCCAGGCTCCAAGTGTATGACAAGCTGCCCAGAAGTCACATACTGAGACCTTGCTTTGGGGAAAACAGACAAGAGCCACCCACTGCCAGCTGGCACTGCACATGTCCCTCTGCGAGCATTCTCGGGACAGAGGGAGCAGTTATTCTCTCTGCCCCCTCACTTAAAAGGGCTTTTTTCATGTCAGAAACACAATGTGTTTGTCTTTACAGGACCTGTAAAAGATGACAAAGCACTTGGAAAGGCGAACTCATCCCTACCCAGGGCACTGCAAGCAGGGCTGGGGCCAGGAGCACTTAGAGGGTCAGAGGAGCTGGGAAAACACAGAGGAGTTATCAGGAGTGTTGGATTAGATTCAAAGCACCACAAGCAGAGAAAAGTAACAGCAGGGAGGACAGGAGCAGGGGTCTTATGGACAGAAGCCATGATTTTGTGGGGCACAATGACCTGTGAGCAGGAAAGGGGGAAGAAGGGGGTCTCAGCTACTCTGTTCCCCAGACCAGCACCGTGCCCTGGCCAGCACTCACCCTCTGCTGACGATGAGGCGCAGGGCGTCCAGGTTGCCGTGGTAGGCGGCCCATAGGGTCGGGGTCATGCCATCCTCGTCCGGCGAGTTCAGGTCCTTCTTGGTGGCTTCCTTCAGCAGGTCCAGGTAGCCGTCCCGGGCGGCTCGGTGGTACTGGTCATTCATGGTGTGAAGGGGTCCCCGGGCCAGCACATGGGTGCCCAGGGGGTTCAGAGCATGGGCACGGACGTGGGGCAGGGGCGGCTGCCAGGAGGGCCCCGCTCGCCTCGCGCAGCTCCGCGTACCAGGACACCTGAGAAGTCCTGGCTGGGGAGGCAGGAGTTGTTCCAAGCCCAGCCAGCCAGGCTCCACAGCGCTTCCCCTGGGTCCTAAGCATCCCCGGCTCCTTGGAACACGCACCAGCTCCACGGCACATTAAAAGCTCCAATTAAGCAGCATCGCTCTGTGGGGCACAGCACGGGGTCACACAGTGACAATTCGCCAGGTTTACGTGTGTCCCCAGAGCACAGCAGGCTGTCAGAAAGGCTCCTGGGTTGTATCCTGCCCAGTGTGCCTCTATTCCATAGCTACCCCATCTCAAGGAAGGGGCAGCAGCAGCAGCCAGAGGAGGAAGAGTGGGTCAGTGGAGCACGAGCCCCCACGGCCTTCACTCACAGCCCTGTGATGGATAACCCTGCTCTGTGCAGAGTTGGCTGAGAGCAGTTTGGTGACTGATTTCAAAGTAATACCAAGGGTGTTCACAGCTCAGCTTTTCCCATTGAAAAAATGAAAAAAAAAAGAGATAATGATATTGATATTGATATTGGTATTGATATTGATATTTCCCTGGTGTCACTAGGAAGACAACAGCAGACCCAGTCACCATCCCTGTCCCCCATCTACCCTGCCTATACCCCCAGAATTCTGCTTTCCAAGGAACTGCACAACGAACTGCACAACGGGAATCTGATAAACCAAGGAAATTCATAAAGGCTGGAAAAATTCCCTTCCTCACCTCTTTTCCCTCTCTGGAGACTGAAAAAACCCAAACCCTGTGTGTAACTCGGTACTTCACTGCGATGTGCAGGGGTTGCAGTGTCCGGCCTCTGGTGTCTTTTATGCTGACACAGAATTCCCGGCTGGGTGAGACCCTCGGGGAGCTGGACAGCCCCAGGAAATGTCTCCAGCACAGCATTCCCAGGTCCCGGGCACCCTCTGCTGTCGGTAAAGATGGAGCCAAGCCTGGATGCTGACCAAAGCACGAAGCTGTCCCAATACATTACACCCGAGGGTGAATCCGTGGATTGTATCCCCTGGGACATGCTGACGTGCAGGAGGAATTTCCTGCTACTCTCTTGTTCATTTTACCTGTCATGTCCTCACTCTGGGAATGGATCCAGATCTCCAGGGCCGGATCCTGTGTGTGTCACCATGGCCCTGGGGCAGGCACAGGGTTTGTAGAGGGTGAAGGCAGAGCCATCAGATGGCTGAGAAATGGGAGGAGAGTGGAAAAATGGGGAAAGACTGTAAGACAGCATCAGGGAGGCTTGGAAGGCAAGGAGCAGAGAGGAACTTAAACAGTGAGAAAGGCAGCTTATTTTTGTAAGGAAAAAAATGCCCCAAGACAGGAGGGTGGCCCTAAGGCAGTGCCAGGTGCACCCACGCAAGATGCAGTGATTAATCCCTAGGTGACTGGCACGGGGACACCTGGAAGTGCATCAGAGCCAGGGTCTGCTCCCTGCGGGGTTTGCTTACCTCAACAGGTTCGTTTGTACCAGCTCAGCCTCCCTGGGCGACTCCCGATGGGATGTAGTAGCCACGGAGGTATTTGTTGCTGGGATCCTTGCGGGTGAAAAGCAGCACAGTAACGTCTGCAATTCATTACCGACGTTATTTAACGATTCTTGTATTGTTACTAATTAAGTTTGTTGCGCCGTACGGTGGCTGCCAGGGGAACTGGGAGCATTGCCCGAGGCAGTAAACACTCTTTCCTCTGTCGCTGCCTGGTAAGGACAAAAGAGGGAGGATAAACCAGTGCGTTTAGCCCGAGGGGCCTCTGAACCTCTGGCCTCTGCAAAGCATCATTATCAGCTCGGGTTTACTTCAGGGAGGCCTGGGCTTCCCCTGGGAAATGCTGCAGACTGAGAAGAGATCAACTACTCACCCCAAAAGGAGCCCCAATGGATCAGCAGCGGCCAGGCAGGGCAGACCCGGTGCTGCTGGTGGCAGCCGGCTGGTGGCAGCACGGGAGGGACACACGGAGCTCTCCCTGGGTTGTACAGTGGATCCTGAGCTCTCCTTCCCCATCCCACACAATTCAGTTTGGTGCTGTCCCTGCAGTGCTGCAAGAAGGACACGGTGAGCGGGCAGGAACGGGACTGAGAAAACACACAGCACATGGCCCCAGCTCCGTGCTTGCCATGAAGGGGGAAAGCAGCAGAGACATCTCCAAAAGAGGCATTTCAAGGACTGAAACTTGTCCCCATCCACCCAGAATTGCCATGGGACTCCTATAGCTCCCCCAGAAAACATACGGCTGGGTGAAAGGGACCTTGAGCAGAATCTGTCCCCTTACCAGACACATGTGTGAATCATATCTGCCCTGTGGTTTGTGACATGGTTACTTCTTGGAAGGAGAGGAGTTAAGGTCCTGAGGTCCAGAGAACAATGATCCCACCCTGAAAAATCAAAGGTAGTGCGTCAGCAAAGGAGAACAGAAATTCCAGTCTCTAAATCCTGCCCTTCTCTAGTGCTAAATCTTCCTCGTTGATGACACCATGGGTGGGATGGGATTGAGTTACTCTTGGCACTGAACAGGTGCAAATGCAAATTTCTTCCTTTTCCTCAAGAACCTCAGAGGCATGGAGCAGGCTGATTTGAATAGCACAGGGTGGGGCGCAATGTTTATTGTGCTCCAGTAAGCGGAAAGCCGAGCACAAAATCATTGCCAAAGATAAGTTCATCACCTGAACCATGTCCTCTCAAAGGAAGAGACCTCATGCATGTAGGGAGATAGATTTGGTGGAGTGGCCTTGCTCTGTGGTGACCATGACCCTGTGACCGAGTGGTCCATGCCACGCTTAGCAGTGTTGTCACCTCATGCTCTCACTAGGTAAATAACCCTTATCTCCTCATCTTTCTCCAGCTTCCCCAAAATCAGCTATTGCACAAAATGGGTCACATGAGTTTCTCTGAGAAGCCCACAAAGCCCTGCTGTCAGCTCCAGACATGATATAAATCACAGAGAGGTCCCAACGGGTATAAATTCTTCAACTGACCAAGCTGCAGCAACAGGGAAACTTCTCGGCCTGGCAGGAGCAGAGATTTGGATCCCAGGCAGCAAAACAGGTTGGTGGAATGGCTTTGTTTGGATGGTTAATTCACCTGGTTTCAGGCTTTTCACTGAGAATCAATGAAATCCCAAACTTGGCACAGGCAAGGGGCTTTGGAGGGTGTGACAACTCAGGTAGTTCACACCCTTCCTGCAGGAACTGCTACATACTACGATGGGATGGTCCAAAGATTCCTGAGGGTTTCTCACTTTGTGGTGGCCTGTTCTTCAGCAAGGAAATATAACAATTTTTCGGAATGTTTAGTGTTTGACATTTAGAAATCAAACCACGCTGGCTGTTTGCCCCAGGATATTTGATCCTGTCAGTGCTTTTTGGTGCTTTTCCAAATCTTGCATCAATAAACACGTAAATGTTGTGTGACTGATTAGACACACTTCGTTAACCTGGGATCTCCCTGAGCAAGAGCATCTTAAGCAAAAAAGGCCTCCAGGGAACCAGGAAAGGAAAGTTTGAAAATGAGCTCATCCCTCTTCTTGCACTCCCTGGCTCAGCCTTCCCTGTTCCTGTGATACATCCTGTCCTCCTCGTCACGTGTCCTGCTTTGGCCCAGTCCTGGGCTGCTCTAAATGCACCTCTCACTCACGGGCCTCTCTTCCCAACAGCACTGACCCTCAGGTAGAGCCTTGGTTGAACCATGACCGAGGAGCCCGGGCGGAAGGACAGCGAGCTCGGGCACCCCCACTCCAGCATGGGCTGCGGACACAAGGACGACAAAGCCAGCCTGGCTTCGAGCCAGATAGCATCTTTCAGCCACCAGCCCCCCTCCACTCCTGCCTCCAAGGAAGTGTGGAAGAAGGGTGGCCGCATGTTCTCCATCCTGCTGGCCGTGCACTTGGCCCTGCTGGCCTGCACGCTGGTGAGCAGCGGGGCTTTCGAGAAGATCGCCGTGCACGACTACGACGTCTTCTTCCTGCTGACTGTCATGATGCTGATTGTCATCATCTGGATCATCTTCTACCTCGCTGGCACCTCCCGGTGCCCCGGTGCCATCCTCGGCAAGGACTCCCACGCCGGGCCCATCTGGCTGAGAGGTAGGTGCTGGGGCTGGAGGGGAGATGCAGGATGGACAGTTCATGGGAGCATCAGTTATTGCAAGGGAAGCAGCAAAGATCTGGGCACAGCCTCTTCCTGCTGATGGCCTGGGCATGGCACCATGCCCTGCTTCAGGTCAGCTCCTGGTCCCTCCACTGGGTTCACTGCCAGATCTCCCTGTATCCACAAAGGCTCTTGATAACTTACACTGGGATCCCTCCCACTGCTTTTGCAAGAGCTGTTAGCCCCAGCATACCAGGCTGTTTGAAAATCACTTCCAGCCAAAATTATTGTGTGATTTTGTTGCTGCCGAGATAATTTGGGTGCTGAGAGAGGAAAAACAGCAGTAGAAGCAAAGCCTCTTCATGACAACAGTTCCTCTTCTTCTCATCCATCTGTATTAGCCCATGTGTGCACACATCTGTCCAACCACAGATATTTTTGTTCCCCAACAGGAGGCCTGATCCTATTTGCCATTTTCAGCCTTGTCATGGATGTGTTCAAAATAGGATATTACTCGAGCTTCTACAGCTGCCTGTCTGCAATCAAAATCATCTACCCCATTGTGCAGGCAATATTTGTGGTTGTCCAGGTGAGATGGTTGTGCTCTGTCTTGGGGAGGGGTAGAGAGACACAGGCACCGGTGGAAGGAGCTCTGATCTCTTGGATTTAATTCAACTGCCCCCACAGCAAATGCAAGGGCTTAACTCGGCCCCTACCCAGCCCACATCTTCTCCCTCCAACCACAACAGCTTCCATCTATGGCAACTCAACTCACTCGAAGGCATTGATTTAAACTTGTTCCGTCCCCATGACATTTTTGTCACAAACTCTGAGAAGCCCCCAGCCAGCCAGGCCTCCTTTCCCATGAAGAACAGAGGAGGAGAAGGACAGTCAAGGCAAGGGCTGCCTTGCAGTTTGAGGTCCCAAACAGAGGACCCCCTGCTCTGGGACAATGCCAAGGAGGGAAGAGGTCAGAGAGGGACAATTTAGACAGAACAAGGAGTGGCCATGGGCAGAGCAATGGCAGTGGGAGCAAAGGAAGAACATCCAGCAGAGGGCCAGCATTATGAACGAGGCTGAGCCCAGACGGACCCAAGCAAAAGAGGCTTCAGCTTGCTCTCTGCTCTGCAGGGAGATCCCTCCTTCGGAAGGATGTGCTTTGCTTTCTTGTTTTGCTGGAAGTAACAACTCCTTTTCTTTCTCCTGCAGACATATTTCCTGTGGGTCTCTGCCAAAGACTGCATCCACGTGCACCTGAACGTTACCAGGTGAGCACTGCTGCCCCTTGAATCCCACTGGCCCAGCAGACCTGGGCCCCCACAACCTCCCTGTACTCTCTCACACAGCTAAGATGTAACCAGGGGATAATCCCTTAATGCCGTCCAAAACTAAACCTGCTCAGTCTCCAGCTAAACTTAGATCCCAGCTCAAGCAGCTGTGGTTAATGACCTGTTGATCTATCAGGGTTGGGATTCAGTTCAAGGATACAAGCATTACTCAAAGCAGATAGTATTAAATAAATAATTATCATTAAATAATGATTCATAGTTGACTTTTTCTTCCCTGGGGAAGATAATTATGCAGTGGGCAAGCCTCAGGCTAAAACAGATAAAACTGGACCTCCTGGAGACCAATTCAGATCTATTAATTTATTCACTATTGAGAAGCTCTTTCAAAAGCAACAGTGGGAATCAGGCCTTGCTAACTCTCATGAGCGTGGACAAAAAACAGGAAGATAGTAAGGGCAGCAAAGAAAGGATCAAGATTTCTAGCCTAAAGTCCTCGCACCACTTCAGGCAGATGCCACAGTCCCTCTGAGAACACCCAAACCATGGATGGGAGAAACATGGCCTAGAGCCACTGCTTTAATGTCACAAACCCTCTCCTCTTCCTGCAGGTGTGGCTTGATGCTAACGCTGACTACAAACCTGGCGGTGTGGATGTCAGCAGTGACAGATGAGTCTGTCCACAAGGCACATTCAAAGCTGAAGAAAAACATGACAGAGGAAATCTTCAGGTGGCTCCTGAAAGGTAATCTGCCCCTTTGCAAAGCCATCTGGTCCAGGGAGGGATCCCGTCAGGTAGAAATTGTTCAGCAAGCCAGGTTTTATCCCTTTTCAAAAGGTCTGTTTAGAGCTGGAGGTTCCTTTGGCAGGGCTGGTTTGTTAAAAGCCAAGTGTGGATGTTCATTTCTTAACCTCTGTCAAAGAGGAGTCAGAGAGGTGAAAGACTCTGTATAAATGGGATGGGAATGAAGAAGGGAAGGAAAAAGAAAGATTTAAACTGACAGTTAACTTTTTAAGAAAGACCCTGGGCACCAGAAACCTGAGGGTGAAGCATTCTTGTTTTCAAAGTGGTCACATTTTCTTTTGTCCTTTGTCTTGATTTTCACTGACCCCAGGCGTCCAGTTCTTCAGGGAGAAGTGTTGGCTCCTTGTTTTAATACCTCTGCATTTGTCTGGTTTTGTCTTGTTTCAGTGGGAATGAGAAGCAGCTCAGTTGACGAATGCAATTGCAACAGCCAAATCTGCCAGATCTTCAAGAACGGCTACTTTTGGCTGTACCCCTTCAACATTGAGTACAGTCTCTTTGCCTCTGCCATGGTCTATGTCATGTGGAAGAATGTTGGACGCTTCATAGACCACCACTCCCACCACATTCAGCGCCTGAAGTTCAGGCTCTTCCGAAGGACCTTCTTTGTAGGCATCATGTTGGGCCTCATCATCCTCGTGAGTGGTCTGGGAGTCCTCATCCTGTACGAGGTGCAGGTAAATTCCAGCACTGAATCCAGCAAGAAGAGCCAAGCACTCACTATGTACTACATCTTCAACATTGTTTGTCTGAGCCTGATGTCTCTTGTCTGCATTGGTGGCTCTGTCATCTACCGGTTTGACAAGAGGGACATGGACCGGCACAAGAACCCCACCAGGACCCTGGACGTGGCCCTGCTGATGGGGGCAGCCTTGGGGCAATACGCCATTTCCTACTACTCCATCGTGGCCATTGTGGCCAGCACGCCGAGGGACACGATCAGCGCGCTCAACCTCACCTACGCCCTCCTAATGATCGCCCAGCACACCTTCCAGAACATCTTTATCATCGAGGGCCTCCACCGGCAGCCCCCCAAGGAGGACTACAAGCACGAGTCTCGCCAGAAGGACCTCTATGGGCTCACCTTTGTGAACATCAACGCCGTGTCCCTGCGGGTGCCCGACACGGGCAGCACCTTGGCCGCCGGCGCGGCGTCTGGCACGGACGCCATGCACACTTCTGACCTCGTGAGGTCCCTCACTGCCCCCAAGAAGATGAACTGGAGGAGGAAGTTCTTGAGGGAGATCTCCATGTTCCTGCTGCTGAGCAATATCATAGTGAGTACATGCAGGGAGCAGAGTTTGTGGGGGAAGGAGAGGGGTACAAGCACAAGGGAGAAGGGTCTGTGACGGAAAGGGTGTGGCCTTTGGAAAGCAGTCCTTTCTGTGCCTCCGCTGTACTAAAAGTACATTAGTTATATTTATAAATGGAGAGCTGTGATTCCCTTGTTGCCTAAAAAAAAAAAAGAGCAACTGCCCTGAAGTTAAGACATTTCAGACTACATCAATAGACCTGTCACTTATCAGACACAAGAGGTGGGTGCAAGAGAAGAATCAGTTTCAGTATTTTTATTGTGTATTAGTGGATGTGTAGGATAGCTTATTAAAAGCAATACATTTCATTAAACCATTCCCTTCACCCCCCAAAGAAAGAATGTAAAGTCACAAATATCTGGGGTGAAGTCTGGGTTTTCTTGAGAAATGGCAGCCCATCTCTTCTCAAAACCCATGGCCTAGGAGGTTGCTCCTTTCCTGGGCAGCTGTGGCTGCAGATCCCTGGTGTACCACGCACCTTTCTCACCGCATTGCTGTTCTCCCGTTTCCTCCCACAGCTCTGGATCATGCCAGCATTCGGTGCCCGGCCCCAGTTTGACAATGACACAGAACTGAACTTCTATGGCGATTCCATGTGGCCGGCCATCGTGGACATTTGCCTGCCCTTTGGGATCTTCTACCGAATGCACGCTGTGGCCAGTTTGCTGGAGGTCTACATCATGTCCTAAAGAGCTCCCTTGCAAGGAAGATGAGATCGTCCTCAAGCAATCCACCTTCTTCCTACCCCAGGGCTGGGAGGCTGCCCAGATGTCCCCAGGGGTCTCCAGCACTGCCTGAATCATGTCCCCTTGCAGTGTTGGGGCGTTTATGAACTGTCAGTGAAGATCATCCAAACATAGTTCAGATTTTATTTTTGCTACTTATGTGTGGGTGTGCCTGTGTGTGTCTGAAGTTCTTAAAGCTTAAAAGAGAACAGATTTAAAAAAAGGAATGTGTCTAGGGTGGGATCACGGTGATTACCCTTGGTTCATGCAGAGATTCACCTTCCTTGTAAAGCCTGTTCACTCTGTGCCACCGATGGACCCTCCAGAGGGTCCTCAGCACCCTTGGGCAGTCGGAGCCTCCCTGCACACAGAGAGCTGGAGAGTGCAAGAGACTGACACAGGCCTGGAAGGACAGAAAGGGAAACCACTTCATCTCCTGGTACGGCCAGTCGGAAATCACTCCCCTGCAGAGATGTGAAAAACAAACTGGTGGCCACCAAAGGCTTTGGGAAATGTTTTAATCTTTCCGCTCTGTATTGCCCATGTGTCTGGGCCCTCTCGACCCTTCCCTGTGCCAGCCCCTGCCTTCCTCTCCAGGGAGGCACCACTGCATCCTCCTCTTCCCAAGGAGGGAGAGCTGTGCGTGTGGTCCTGGGCTAGCCCTGATGTGGGATTGCTCTAGCACACTTTCTTCTCAGCTTTCCTGAATCAGGGCTCAAGAATCATAAAGATGATGTGGGCAATACAGTCTGGGGGATAATAAAGAGATTTTTCTTTTTTCTTTTTTTTTTTTTAAATACATAATGATTTTTTTTTAAATATATGAACATTTTTGTATGCAAAGTTATTTATTGATTTTCACTGCAACTGAGCTCCTGAAGGGACCATACGACACAGAAATCAATGCAATGCCATGCCCAATTTGATCTCCTGTGCCCTGAAGGGATGTTGGTGCTGCACCCTCAAGCCTGTGTGTGCTTTGAGGCTTAGAGCACAGCCTTACACCCAGACCCTGGGGCCCTGACTCAGGTTTCTGGGTGCCTGCAGCTCTCCATGAACCACTGAATGATTGAGGGGGCTTTCAGAGCAGGAGTCTTGGGCTGCAGAAGGTAGAAATGGGCCCCTCTGCTGTACCCAGCATCCAAGCTGAGCCTCAGAAAGCCCTCGCTGCCAGGACAGAAGAGTGCACGTCAAACTGGCACAGCTGAGCTCTGTCTGCGTCCTGAGAAATCAGGGTTTAACCATTCCAATAAAGGGTTTATTGTTCCGTCAGGGTTTACTGTTCCAATGAAAAACACCACAGAGGTGGCAGAAACCATCAAGCCTTTTCCTACGGACGTGTGCGCATCCGCCAAAGAAAAAATAATAAATGGAAATCATGGTACTTGAAATGGAGTGATGCAATTTTCCACCCCACAGCCCAGGCTGACGTGCCTCCAACCACCTTACCCTCCAAGCCCAGATCACCAAACCAGCAGGGACCAGTGCCTCTGGCTGCTCTGACACCAGTGTTCCTGTCTGCCAGCAGCCTTTCTCTGATCTGGGTAGAACATGGGGGAATCCCCAATTTCCCCTGCCCTCAGAGGGCTGCACTGATCCAGCATCTCCAGCTGGGTCAGTCCTTCCCCTCATCAGCCTGGGAGTCCTTCCCAGCCCCACCGACCCTGCAAAGGCCTGGTTCTATTTTTACCATTGCTCTGGTAAAGATAAAATCTTTCTCTAGAAACCTTACCTTTCCTAAAACAAAAGCCTCATTATTCTGTGGCTCCTGCAGTTGAAATTAAATCAGAAGAGAGACGCAAACAGCACACAGACGTCAGTCCTGCGTACGGCCCCACACATTGTTTGAGCCCAAGCTGCTGGGCACACGCAGGGGAAGAAAAAAATTTAATCGCCCTGTCTGTTCCCAGGGGGCACACTAGCTTTCCTCCTCCATGCTCCTGCTGGTGCCTGCTCCCAGGTTCCCAGGAATGGGTGCACTGGGTCAAGCAGGGCACACTTTGAACTGCTCTTTTCTCCTGGGCAGCAACTGTAGGGGCACTTCTGGGGCCAAATAAACTCAGGATGGGTGTCAGCCCAAGAAGCACTGATACAGGCCATAATCCCAAATCAACCACTCCAGGGTGGTGGGTCAGCTGGAACCACAACATCCAACCACAGTCGTGTTGGGATAAACCAGAATGCTCTGGGGATGGCAGAGGCTCCACAAAGATCCCTGGCTAACCTGAGGTACCTCCAGACTGCAAGCACAGGGATGGCAGGGGCTTCTAACCAAGGGCTGAATTAGTCTTCTGCCCTCCAGCCACAAACACGTATCTTGGGAGAAGCAGTAGGTTGGGAAAGAGCTAGTGAACCCAGCTATATACCGAAAAAAGGGGTATATACATATAGGGGGGTATATATACAGCCAGAGGGAAAGTGAGCACAAATCCAGAAAAGGAAAAAAATAGAAGCCTAAAAATCCAAACCCTAAGAAAACTCCACTGTAAACCCTCTTGTGTGCTCAAGGATCATCTACTAGAAGGTATCAGCTCATGGTCAGTTACTGTGCAAAGGGGTGTACTGCAAGGCTGATGGAGAATCACCCACATGTCCCTGGGCAACTCTTTGGCACATCCAGTCTCCCAGGTGTGTCACCCAAACCCAGGCACACCCTGGAGCAGCACTGCCACCTCCTAAGTGCACAGATCCATGCCTTGCCCTGGAATTCCCCTCTGGCAGGAGACACTGCTGGCTGCTCCATCACTGCCCGTTTCCCCTCAGGTGTGGGACACAGCTCCTCAGAGCCCGGTTAAAGAGCGGGACACAGCTCCTCAGAGCCAGGTTAAAGAGCGGGACACAGCTCCTCACAGCCCGGTTAAAGAGCGGGACACAGCTCCTCAGAGCCCGGTTAAAGAGCGGGACACAGCTCCTCAGGGCCCGGTTAAAGAGCGGGACACAGCTCCTCAGGGCCAGGTTAAAGAGCGGGACACAGCTCCTCAGAGCCCGGTTAAAGAGCGGGACACAGCTCCTCAGGGCCCGGTTAAAGAGCGGGACACAGCTCCTCAGGGCCAGGTTAAAGAGCGGGACACAGCTGCTCAGGGCCCGGTTAAAGAGCGGGACGCATCTTCCTGATGGGGGTTTTGGTGGAAGGGGAGGACACCACAAACACAGAGTACCTGAGTTACATGAAGGGATCACGCTTGGCCCTTTGTACACACATCCTCGTGACAGATCCCTGCAGAAAAGCACTGCTGGTAGCTCCGGCTTCCATGCCTGGAAGGAGGGAAACTGAGGCACGGGAGCTGGGTGAGAAGAGAGAAGAGCGCAGAGGACGAGGCTGGCCCCAAGGCCACCAGCAGCATCCTGCCAGAGCCTTATGGAGCAGAGATCCCATCCCTGTTCAGGGATGGGCAACCAGGACAGAGATGTGCCTCGAGGTGACTGTTTAAATGGCAATCACTGCAAATGAAGAGTTACAGGAAAGCAAAGGGCTGCCCTGGGTCTCACCATGTCTTGCCAGGAGTTTCCAGATTCTCCCACTTTGGTATAAAATCCACCTTGGCCTCCCAGGGATCTGAGCACCTGCTGTGCTGCAGGGGTTTGGTGGAACTCTGAGCCCCACAAATAAAAATCTCTCCCCAGGGGATGCAAGGGTTAAGAGCTCAGCACTGGTTGAGCTCAGGAGCTTCTGCCCCAGGACCTGAGACAATATGTGTGTCAAAAAGGTCTCAGTTCAGACCCTGGCCTGAGGGACATGGTGCCAGAGCCAGCAAGGGAGAGCAGCAAGAGAGGGAAGAGATGAAGAACAGGAGATCAGAAATCACTGCTCAGAGAAGAGCAGGGAAGACCATAGCCAGGGTCAGACCTGAGGCATCGTCCCACCCCTACCTGGGTTTTGCATCCCCTCCTCTTCTTCTTAATCATCTGTTATTTGAGGGCGAGATTTGTTTTATTAGGGGAAAAGAAAACCAAAACAAACCACCATTTATCTGGGTGATTTGCTCTGAGGTGTGTCTGAGACGGGAGGAATCCAAGTTAATTATTATCTGTCAGTGCAGCAGATGGAAAGTGGATGGATTGAGAAGGTCACACGGCTGGCAATGAGGGATAGGATTGCAGCACAAGGTGCCTGTGAGCAGGACTGGCTCCAGTGGTGTGCTGAGAACCAGGTCAAGAGGACGTGGCAGAGGAGACACTTCCCTGTGGTCTTTAGCAGCAAGGAGCAACTCAGTGTTGGCAGGAGGTCAAAAGGACCTGTACCAAGAGCCAGCAGGGAAAACAGAGGCACACTCATAAGTGGAGCCATATCCCCAGAACCCATCGAGGGGATGGAGGGCCGGAGCTGGGCAGTGCAGCACAGCTCACCCTCACCCATGCTGGATGAAGCTGCTCTTTGCAGTCACCCTAAAAGTCTCTCACTCCCAGCCCCAAGCAGACATCACTGCCACGGTTATCAGTGCCAAAGGAAGGGCGTGGGCTGGCCGGGGAGATGTGAGGAGCCCGGCGTTCCTCAGGTGGCCTTTGGGCAAACACAGCGGCTGGGCACGGACCTCCTTCCTCCCGGGCCCTGTTTACAGACCTGCTGGGCCCGGCCTGGCTGTTATCACTGCTAAGTGCACAGATAGCACCATTAATAAGCACACTGCTGATAGCACAGGGGCAAACATCACTCCTAACATTTTACCAGCTTTCTCCCGACCTCTGAGTAAAGGCAGCTTCTCCAGGGCAGTGATTTCTGTGATCGATCCAGTGAGTTGGACTCACCTTCTCTTTTCCTGACCCTCTCCGGCACGCGTGCTTACTTAATGACTTAGTTAAACTTGTGTCAATACATTCCAGTAAAATACCTGCTCTTCTCCAAACTAAGGACCAAATAAGGAAGATTAAGCAGTCTCCCAGGGCTTGACAACTCCTCTGGGTTCAATTTCAGCTCCAAAGCCAAGATAGGGCAAGTCAGACTGGGAAGGATGCCTCGTCTTTGCAACACAGATGCACAGTCCCATTGACAAAACTGCTGGAGCACAGCAGGCACCAACATTTTATTTCAGATCCATCTTTGAAGGAAAAACTGCCAGTTTCAGCCAAACTTTAGGATACATTCTGAGTCATGGCCTCCATTTCCCACTTCTGTATGGCCACCCCAGTTTAGGATCGTAGCACTGAAAAAGAGCAGGTTTGTTAATGCCTTGCACAGAAATAGTTGGCTTTGGCCAACAAAGAGGCCACCAAATGGCTCTTGGGATATTCCAGTTCCCTGCTGATCTCTGGAACAGAGTCTAGAAAAGAGCGAGGCCCCTGAAAGAGCTCAGTTGCACTCAGGGGATCTCAAAACATGAAAGTAAGGAGCAAGGACATCCAAGCAGGTTGTCCACACAGGCTGGAGATGCTTTGGGAGAAGGCAGAACAAATCCAGCCATGGGTATTCATGAACACCTGCCCAGACTGGAGCACCTGGGCTCCACCACAGCAGTGCAAGAGGTTGGTCAGACATTAAACATGACCCTTTTGCTGGCAGACATCAAACAACGGCTGCACCAGCCCACACCGGGTGTTCTCACCCAGGAGAAATGGGCCCCTTTCACTCTTGTTTTCCATCCCTTTCGTCACATCCCCACACACGATAACCTCTGCTCCCCCACCCACTCCTACCCCTAATCAGCTTCTTGGGCATTATTTCATGGCTCTAAACTCCCTGCTCACATGTTTGCCAGCTGTAAGGACCTCAGGGCTTCGGGGTCCATCCTGGGACACACAAGTCCTCTTGTCCAAGGAGAGGTCCATCCTCTCCCGATGGACCCCCTAAACTCACCAACTTGGAAACGCTGAGTCCCTGCTGCCAGCCACAAAACCTGGGGCATCATCTCACCACAGAGTCTCAAGGCAGAATCAGTTTGCCCTGCAAAAGGAGAGGGATCAAGGACAGCACAGCTTGGACCTAAAGCGTCCCTGACCCCACATGGCCAAGCCTGTGGGGTTGGCACGTGAGTCTCACTCTGAAGTCAGCATTAGTAGGTTGTAGTTATCACCCCCAAAAACAGCACCTTTCTGCCAAAAAGGCATCAAACTGGTGTCATCCCTGCACCAGTGCAGGGGTGGACTGCAAGCTTTACCTTTTGGGTCAGATTTGTGCCCTGGATAAAAGCAGAAAGAAATGGTACATGTGAGGAAAAAATCTTAGGATCTACCTAAAAACAAGGGAGTGGGGAACTCAAGTGGATTTTGGCCAAGGCAGTGTGGGTAAGCACTCCCAGCACAAGCCTGTGCCAGGAGATTAGCTCTACACCTGCCTGAGCCATGGCACAAATTAGTCACCACTGCTTGTGGTTTTACCAGTTGGCACATCCTGCGCTGAGCCCGTTGGCGTGGGGCAACCCAGCAGGTGCATAAAGGAGCTGCTCCCCATTGGCTGCCTGTGGCAGATCTGAGAGCTTCCCACTGCGTAATTAATGTAATGACAAGAACAGACACAAAGTAAACAAGGTGGAAAGAAAATAAATCAATGGGCTGGGAGCAGAGGCCGCATTCAGTGAGGAGCAGCCCTGACGGCTCCCGTGTGCATCTTGGGCTGTCAGAGTCTTCCATGCATCCTGGTGGCATTCCAGCCACTGGTTTAAGATCAGCTGTATCCAAGGCTGTGCCGGCTCCTCAGGCAGCAGGAGGCTGCAGGCAGGTAAGGGCTGTGCTCCCCACAGCACAGCTACGGGGTCAAGGGCTTGGGTCCCTCTGTGCGCAGCCCTGTCTGGGCACTTGGGTACCCCCTGGTGCAGTCTGAATGGGCTTCCTGCTGATTTTATGGCCTCTAATCCCGCTTTGGAGCAGAGGGGTTATGGCCCCAGAAGGGGGGAGGGAGTTTGCCCCTCTGCTACTCAGTTAGGAGAATTTTGGAGACAAATGGGGAAGATTTTAGGATCAATCTCCACTAAGACAGGTGCCAAGGAACTCAGGGCTTGGGGGTTCATCCTGGGACACACAAATTAGTCTTCTCCTTCCATGGAGAGGTCCATCCTCTCCTAATGGACCCTCTAAACTCACTAACTCAGAGAGAAATGATGAGTCCCTGCTGCCAGCCACAAAACCCAGGGGATCAGCTCACCTCAGAGTCTCAGGGGCAAGGGCAGAATGAGCACCTCTGTGCACATGCAAAAGAAAAGGGAAATACTAAATTTCAATCGCTCCTCACACAATTTCTCCCCAGGACTATCTATCACAGAACATTTAAGGTTCCCCACCTCCCCTCCCCAAACACATCTCAGGGGGCTTTTCTTTCACTCCAGCCACCCTTCACTACACCCAGAGCCACTCCCTGAAATGAAAGCATCTTTCCATGCACCAAATCTATAGAGAGTCTGATCTTGCCTGATTGCTTTATGTGAGCAAGATTTCCCTCTCAAGAGCAATATAGTCCTACCAAGATTTTACCAAAAGCTGGATGGAAACATTCTCAGGCTCTGAATGTCTACCTGGGCTAATCCCTCCAGCTCCTCTGTGTTGGTGTCCTCACAGCCTTGTGCTACAAGAAGAAAAAGAAAGAAAACCAGGTACTAATTGTGTCCCAGTCTCAGCCCACCTGAGTGGGAGTTTGGATCATCTCCCAGCAGCTTATTCCAAACTTTACAGACCCTTTGTTTATTCTCTCCAGCTCTCCCACAATTTGTGTGACCATTCGAGGAACCTGTAACTCTCAGAACCCAGAAACGGAAGGAAGAGGTTGGACCCGTCAACTGAAAATCAAACAGCTCTGAATTTCAGAACAGGTCTGAGCTCGCTCTTCATTTCCACCTAATCCTTACAGCAACAAAGGGAAAGGAGAAAACCTGAACCCACAGCTGGAGAAGCTGTGAAAGGTGAGGGTGGAAACTGTTTGAGCACGTCTGGTCCCAGCAGCTCCAAGTACTGGTGGGGCAGGCAGAGACATTAAATACCCATTTTAATGTCGGTGTCTCTGGACAGGTTTTGGCAGAAGGGCCTTTCCCCAGTGCCCTGCAATGACTCTGTCCACTGGGAAATTTTTAATGCCTAACCTGGGCTAGAAACCAATCTCCTTTTCCCCTTCATCCAGCTTCTGGAGAAGGAAGGGGAAGCTGCAAAGCAGGGAAGGGAGGTCACCACACAAGTGGCCTTCACAGCAGAACACACAACCTCCCATCTCAGCACATCCCCCTTTTAAACCTCCCCTCTTTTCAATGCAGCAAGTGACCCCCAGGCAGATGAGCCATGTCTGACAAGAAAGTCTCCAGGCCCTGCCACCACTGCGAGAGCAGGTCAGCGTCAGCCCCGACAGACACCTCCAAGATCCACTATGAGAAGTTCTGGCTGTACCGTCACTGCTCTTCGGTGCAGCAGAGGGACCGGCAAGCTCAGAAGGCTGGGCAGCTCTTCTCGGGGCTGCTGGCCATGAACGTGGTGTTTCTGGGCAGTGCCTTCATCAGCAGCATAATCTTCAACCAGGTGGCCATCACTCTGGCAGACGTCTGGATCCTGCTCTCCATCCTCAAGGTCTTGTGCCTGTTCTGGATTATTTACTACCTGCTGGGCACCAGCCGGCAGCCACATGCAGTGCTCTACCGGGACTCCCATGCCGGAGCCATCTGGATTAGGGGTAAGTTCTGCTTTTATTTCTTCTCTCATGCCTTCTTCCAAAGGCTTGGAAGGCAAAGAAATTCTTCCCCTGTTACTAGGAGAGCTAGAAGCCATAGGATATGCAGCTAGGGTATTGGGAATCTCCCAGTTCCTGTCAGCCTGATGGGCACAGTGGGTGCCACAGAGAGGAACCAGAGCAGCCAGGAAAGCCTGAAAGCTCCTCACTAGAGCCTCCAGTCCAACTTCCCTCTGGTCCCTTCACAAAGAGCAATCCAGGCACAACCCACTTCCAGGCCAGCAACTGAGCACCATGGGAAAGATACAGAAAAGGTTTTAGGCAGGAACACTTTGAAAAGTGAGAGGAGAATCACCGTGTTTACTCTCCAAGAGCACCAGTGGCCCTGTGTTGCCGTCATCCTTGTTTAACATCGCTGCAGCCTTGTTGCCAGGGAAGGATTCTTACCCAGTGAGTCACATCTCAGTGACACCCAGGCTTTCTGGGGAGATTTTCACTTCAGTATTTGTCCCTCTTTGAGAAATTACCCTTCTCCCAGCAGCCCTGCCTCTGGTCTATTATGGTATTTTTAAATTAGGCACTGTCTTGTTAACTAAGCATGGAGAATCAATTGAAGGAAGTTGCAAAGTACCTGAGTACCTAAAGCTGTAGAGACATGTCCAAGACAAAAGGGAGAAACAATTAAAGGGTCCCAACTCCTGCAGATAGGGCTGCTACAAGCCTTAGCTGACCTGTGTTCATCTCAGGTTTCCTCCACAAGGCAGGAAGCATCACTCACCATTAACATATCCCTGTCATTCCACATTGCACAGAAAAGCCCAAAAACCCCGTTCCCACCTTGTATCCAAGCACAAGAAAATACCTTGCATTTTCCCAACACCTTTAACCAGTCAAAGCACACAATCAGGTTCAGGAATAAGGCTCTCCTTTGTCCTCTTCTCCTAAAATCATGAGAATTCCAGGAGAAAGACTGCCAGCTCCACACAAATCCAAGAAGCACGCCTCCTGTCCCCAGCCAAGCTCAGATGCTCCACAGACATATCTGTTTATTTACTGGTGCTTTGCTGTTTGTCCAGGCTCAGTGCTGCTGTTTGGCACGTGCAGCATCCTCCTGAATGTGTTTCAGATCGGCTACAGCACAATCCTCATCCACTGCAAATCCAAGGTGGAAATTGTGTTCCCCAGCATTGGAATCCTTTTCATTTGCACCCAGGTACTGCACTTTACCCTTCTGGAAGCTTGCTTATTCTCTCTGTCCCACTCCTGGGAGCCCCAGGGTTGGGGTGGACCTGGGAGATGTGGGAAAGTGAATGAACACGGGGCATTCTCCTGAGCGTTGAAGGCATTAAAGCATCACACGCCACTTCAAATGCTACCTGCACCCGCCATGTGCCACGTTGAGAGGCAGGGGAGAAAGATTAAAAAATTACCCTAGAAATACCTGACATACCATAGGATCCAGAGGAATTTGATTTGAAGCAAAGTAACGAGAGAGGAGAAGAAATTTCAGGTTTTGCCAGAGATATCTTTGCACCAGTCTGAGCCTCAGCCCCTCTTTGTATTTGCCAATCCATCCGCCCAACAAAATCCTTTGTACACAAAGATATCTCACACCATTTTCCCCTTGTTATTCAACACCAGCCCTCTTCTTTACAGACCCAAAGCCACATTTGAAAAGTAAACTAATTCCCACCTCAGCAGCAAATATCCACATGGACAGTACAGAAGAACACAGAGCTCCAGGATATGCATTCAGTGCAGTCACACATAAAAGCTGCCCTTACCCAAGGATGCCAGCACCTGCCTCAGCACTCAAGTGCAGGTGCACACATGTCCCTGCACCCTTGCACAGAGGCAGGTTTGCTCCTGCTTGGACCTGTGCCTTCTTGTCTACCTGTCCCTTCCCACCATGTGTGCAGCCAGCTGCCAACTTCACCCTGCTCACATTGCTGTTGCTCTCCACTTGCAGGCTTACTTTCTGTGGCATCACTGTAAGGACTGCATTCAAGTCCAGCACAACTTCACCAGGTAAAAAAAGAGGAGAAAAAAATACCTTCTACTGGTCTAAAGAAACTTTTCCTTTCTGCCTGTGATGTCTATTATGATTTCTGCTAGGACTGTGTTCATCTCATCCTACACAGACCCTATATTCTGGGTCACACAAGAACCAAGCTATGCCTTGTTCTGACCCATCCTGCCTCCACTGACCTGGGCTCACCAGCTCCCTTCAGTTTTCCTTTGTGCCTTGGACCGCTGCAAAGCTTGTTCCTTCCTCCCAAATGTCTTCTTGCTGTCTGTGTCAGAGACTAGCTCACAGACTGGAGGATGAGAGAGGGTGGTCTCCCCATTCCTATCACTGGGATATAGCTTAGGCCAGTTTCACCAGGCACTGCCTGTCCTGCTTCTTTAGAAATGGCAAGTGGGAATGTGCTCAGCTGTGTTTGTGCAAAGCCACACCCCACAGGCCTCAGGCAGAGCAGGCACGAACACCCCATGTGTGCTCAAATCTGTGCGTGGGCCAGCAAGAGGGGAAGGACACACTGGCCATGAACCATCTCCACACATTGTACAAGTCCTGTGTCTCCTCCCAGGTGTGGGCTGATGCTGACCATAGCCACCAACCTCATCCTCTGGCTCCTGGCTGTGACCAACGATACCCTGCACGTGGAGATCGAGTCTCAGCTGCGCGAGGTGGAGCGGCGATTCGCAGGCAAGGCTCCATCTTCACATCCCCATTGGTGTTAGGCTGACACAGGTGACTTCCAGGGAAACATTTCACAGAGCCACAGAATCACAGAACATGCTGAGTTGGAAGGGACCCACAAGGATAATCGAGTCCAGTTCCTGGCCCTGTACAAGACCAGCCCCAAGAATTCCCCCATGTGCCCCAGAGTATTGTCCAAACCCTTCCTGAACTCTGTCGGGCTTGGTGCTGGTGCACTTCTCTGGGGAGCCTCTGGCTCTCAGTGATTCAGGTATCTCCAGTTCCCCCAAATGCTGCAACTTCCCTGCTATTGGAGGCTGTCTTGAGGAAATGGGCTGCAAGGGAGAACATCTTCACCTGGAGGGAGGGGATCTGCTATGAAACACTGAAACCGAGGGCTAGGAAAGGAAAAGCCAATCATAAGTTAGGATTTTTGCTCATTTTTACCTACTAACTGCAAGCACAAGATTGCCAGACTAGAAGAGGCTCATGTAATTGCTGTGCTCTTCTTTCTGAGGACATAGAGGAAGAAAAGGGGAATCTAATATTCCGCGGGTAGAGATAGAGAAGGATTTGCTGTGAAGGAAGGTGTCTCTCATCCACGTTGACCATGCATGGGAAAAGACATTTGCTAAACTGTGTTATTCTGAATCCTCACATCCTTTAGGACTGAGCAGTAGCCATTTAACTTCCTGCTGATCCCTGTTTCCAAGGCACAGACACACATGTTGTGCCTGCACAGGAGAAACTCCCAAAGACAGCTGTGAAATCCAGGCCATCTCTCTCTTAATTGTCGCCCTCCTCTTCTCATGCTCCAGGCAACGAGACTACCTCGTGCACATGCCCAAACACGACCATCTGCAAAGTCTTCCAGAAGGGCTACATCCTGCTCTACCCCTTCAACACCGAGTACTGCCTCATCTGCTGCTCCGTGCTCTACGTCATGTGGAAGAACGTGGGGAGACGCATCAGCCACCACCACGTCCCGCACACCAAGCCCAAATTCAAGCTCCAGGGGGTGGTCTTTGGGCCACTGCTGGGCACCGCTGCTGTAATCATCGGGGCCTGTGTCTTCCTGATGTACCAGATCCAGGCCACCAGCTTGGCCCCCAGCCGACAGGTTTTTGTGATCTATTATTCCTACTATGTTGTGCTCCTGCCCCTGATGAGCGTGGGCGCCGTGATCGGGACAATCATCCATGCCTTGGAAAAAAAGGAGCTGGACACACTGAAGAACCCAACCCGCAGCCTGGATGGGGTCCTGCTGATGGGGGCAGCCCTTGGCCAAATCGGCATGTCCTACTTCTCCATTGTGGCCCTGGTGGCCACTAACCCCAGGGACCTGCTGAACAGCCTCATCCTGTCCTACTCTGTCCTCCTCATCTTTCAGAACATCACTCAAAATGTTTTTGTCATCGATGGGCTCCACCGGCGGCACGTTGTACCAGCGACTGAGGCCAAACACACCGGACACGCCGGGCAGCACACAGTGGCTACAGAGCTGCCTGGGCAAGAGGAGACCACGCTGAGCAGCAAACAGGAGCACAGCCAGACACCTCCTGGCAAGGAGGAAGACCCTAAGGAAGAGCAGAATCGTGAAGCCTACAGCCAGAGACGAGTGAGCGTGCTGGAGCTGGGACAGGAGATCCGGAAAGCTTCCCTGTCCTATATTCACATCTACTCTCACCTGAGCTGGAAGAGAAGAGTATTGAGGGAGATCTCGTTCTTCTTGGTTTTGTGCAATATCATAGTAAGTATTGTGCTCTCTGCTCTGTCACAGCTGGGCTGAGCCAAGGTGACCTGTGACACAGACGTGATGTCCTTGTCTTTCTCTTGTATTCCAAACAAAAAACCTTTGCCCACCAAGTTTCAACCTACTGGTGAGGCAAGTCAAGACCGGGTTTGCTGTTAATACACCACTCTCATAATTAGAAAGTCTCTCTTTTACCCTCAGAGTCAAATATTGCTGGGTTTCATGGGTGCAGACAGCTGATAAATCCTCACTTGCCAAGATTTTAGCCTCTGAAAAAACCCCATTAGGCTCATTAAGGGTGTTTCATGAGAAAGGTAGAGAAATGTGAGGCACCAGCATTAAGTCTCTGTAAACATGAGTCTCCAGGCTTGAAACTCACCCAATAAAGTACACTGTGGTCAGGGATCTTGAATCAGCCCTGCAGCCTTAATCCAGTGAAAACACATTGCCCAAGGAAGAAGTGAAACCCTGTAGAAAGATGAAGCAGGCTGGGGCAAAACGGGGCTGTCATTAGGTTTCCAAGGATTCAACATGATTTGAATTATAGAAAGGAGTCAACAGCATAACTATGGGATTTTCCTTCTCCTCCCTGGCAAGGAGACTACTATGATACTCCTGAAATATTCCTACAGCCAGTAGGAATCTCAGCCAGTGCTGAGATTAGGGTGCAGGTAGAGGACAGTTTGTCATCCTCTGACTTGTGTTTCTTTCCCTCACATCTCTCCAGCTGTGGGTCATGCCCACATTCGGGGCTCACCCCGTCTTTGAGAATGGAATGGAAAGGAAATTTTACGGCTACTCCACCTGGTTTGTGATCGTGAACTTCGGGCTCCCCTTGGGTGTGTTCTACCGCATGCACTCAGTCGGGGGGCTCCTGGAGGTCTATGTCACAGCCTGAGCCAAGCTGGACCCCTCCCTAAGGGGCTGGGGAGAATCAGTGATGCTGAACAAAGATGCAGTAAGTAGCAGATATGCACATGGAAGCTTCTAAGATTTTTCCCCTCCGGCTTCTGCTTGGACTTCTCCTTGTACAACATGACCGTGAGTTGCAGAAGAGGTTATTTCATGTTATCCTTTTCCACCACAGAGAATAGACTCAAAGCCCATAAACAAACTCACTGTTCTCAGGAACCATGCATGCAGTCAGCAGTCTGCCAGTGGATGGTGTTTGGCAGTAAGTGGGACTTTACCCACTCCTGTTGAGATCTTCCAGATAAAAGAACGCAAGAGCAGCCTTTAGCAAAAGCAACGAAGACTGGCCTGCACCAGTTCAGAAAATCAAAAGCAATCAAAAAATAAAAGCTCTAACATGACCTTGCCTTACTGAGAATAAACACTCCTTCTCCCTACAGGCACTCCCAGAGCCTCAAGTGGGAATCCCTAGGGGAAGCACTGTAGGTGTTCTTTACTCACCATGGATGATGTTATCACTGGTGTGGACTAGCCAAGGTCCCATCCTTGCACACAGGGCTAGTTCAAGAGCAAGCCACTGCCACATCCACTGTGAATCCCTCCCCACCCCAACATTTTGGCTCTTGCTGCTGCCTTGCACATCCACAAACATTTCTAGAGGCCACCATGCACAAGGGAAGGCAGCTGCAGAGTGAGGTGGCTGATCAGTAACCTGTTAGGATGTGTTCCATAGGGGTGCCTGCTTTGAAGGCACGTGGGAGAGCAAGGGGCTTGTGACTATGGGTCCCAAATCCAGAGCCTGATGAATGGAAATAAAGAGATTGAATTTTCACCTGTGTCTTGTGAAATCTCTGGGTCTGCTCTGCACTCAATGGGCTCAAAGTCAACTCACTGAAATTGCTCTTGCATCCAGAGGTTGGATGGGACTCTGAGCAATCTGGCCCAGGAGAAGGAATTCCTGCCTGTGGCAGGTGAGCTTTATGGTCCCTTCCAACCCAAACCATTCTGGCATTCTATGAGATTTAAGAGCAGGCCTGCTCTACAATCAATCAAAATCTGTCGCGACCCTTACCCAAGCATGGTACAAAAGGCATTCTCATCATTGCTTCTGTTCCTCTGTAAATGGACCCCAGGATCAGTGTGGGTTTGGGATTAGATCCTATTTCTGGGGTTTTTTTGCGATTCCCTAGAAAATCAAAGTCTCCCAAGACAGTAACAGTGAGGATTCAGCATTCAGGCAGTGATAGCACCTTTCTGTGAAACTCTTAGTGAGACTGATTGCATGAGCATGAACTTTGCCCAATAAGTGTTTGTATTTGGGCCCATGTCAACAGAAATATGTCATGAGAAGTAACAGCTGGATAAATTAGGCTCCAATAAAGTTAATTATTATTCTCATGTCAGTGTTTGTACCACGGGATCCACAGGACATACATGCTAAAGTCTGACCTCAAACCTTCTTCCCAGGGATTGACAGCCTAGGGACAAGGAAGGATGACACTTCATGGGCAAACCATGACCTGGATTTTATCCAGTTTAATGGATAAAACACTGGTTTAAGTTACTGAGCTTTCACAGAGCAGGTGACTTTGGAATGAACACTGAATACATGACTGAAGACATGATCAGCATGGACAGGAATGAAGCCCACCAGCTCCAACTCTCACTTACAGCCACCACAGATCAGATAAACAGTCAAGGCCCTCCATGTCCTTTCCTAACAACCCCCAGGGCCAGGGTGCCTGTTTTACAGGTCTCAACTGCACAAAGGTTTTAGCCCTTGGTTCACTAACTCAGGAGACTTGACCTTGTTTGATCTTTGATGATGCTATAAACACAGAAACAGCCAAACCCACACAATTCAGGCTCATTTTCCAGAGTCAAATCTTCATTTCTGATTATAAAAAAAAATTACCACTGCAGAGGAAGCCAAGCCCATGGTCCCCTAGTGGAACAAATCACCTCAACATAAGACAAACAAGATTATAAACCTCTCTCTGGGGAAGAATAAAAAACGACCCAAGTGCATGTTTCAGTTAATCTTTATCTTTCTCTCCATAAGTAAGCAAAGAGTTTACAGTGCAAGTCGATTTCCACAGAACAAGGATCAGACTCCAAACACCAAGAAACAAACAAAAAGGCTTCCAGAGGAACTCACAAAGAAACAAAGCAGAAAAGAGAGGACGGAAGAGATTGTGAGAACCAGCAGATCCATGGGAGGGAAGAGGCAAAGCACGTGGGACACGGGAGGCCCCGTTCCAGCTGTGAGGTGCGAGTGCCATACAATCAGAGTCTGGCCCCACCAAATCACATTCTTATACATGAGAGATTCTCCAAGTGAAACAGAGCCCTCACCCTGTTTACACCTGAACAGAGGTGGGGTCAGGACGGGAGTAGTGCTGGGTGGCAAAGTAGGTTAGAGATGGGAGGCAGGTGGGGGAATAACCTCTCACTATTTCACATATTCCTTATCCTTCCGAAAACCATTCCGGTTTTATTTCACTTTCAACTGGCCTGGGACTCCATCCTCTTTCAGTGCCCAGAGTAAACCACCTGACAACAGGCCAGTGGGAGCCAGCAGCACACTGGAGCAGCTCTCTGGGAGAGGATGGTCATGCTGCTATCACTGCAGCTCCAAAGCTTAGGCCAGGGTTACAAGTCACAGACTTGTGCCACACCGTCCCTGTACTTTAATGTGACAGACCTGTTTCCATGCAGTGATGCCACTGGGTCTAACCTGTGGCAAACAGCTCATGGCCAGCAATCCCCCCAAGAGCCTGAATAAAAGAGCACCAAGGACTACGCTTTGCTGGAGAGGGAAAGGTCTCAGGACCTTTCATGACAGGACCGCTCACAATTCAGTGTCTAAAGACTGCATGGGTCTAAGACAACAGCCCCTCCCAGCAGAACATAAAATTTGACTCAAACCCCAGGGCGTCTCCACTCACCAATGTGTAACCCCACGATGCTGAACCAAGCCAGCAACAGTGGATCTCCCACCAATTCCCATTCTGGCTTCCCAGATTTTACACGTGCTTGGGACCCAGTACATTCAAGATCCAGTAACTTGGTCAATAGCAAAATGCCCTGAAGAATTAGACTTTGCCTCAGCACTCTCCACTCCCTACTGACATGGAGATGCTTTTCCTCCTACAACTTCCAAATTCCTCCTACAACTTCCCTGAGTGCCTCCCTCAAACCCTTGCCTTAACAGTAGTGTGCAAAAGACCCTTCTGCTCCCTGCATTGCATCAGCCTGCCAGGCAAAGATGGAAGGATATGGTTCCTTTCAAACCCAGGTGACTGTGTCCTTTCAGTCAGTGGGAGAAGACTTAAAAGAGTTTAACAGTCAGGTCTCTACTCCTTGCTCTCACTGAGCCAGTCCCTTCCTCCTTGTGTGCTCACTCGGGTTAAACAGGGCTTTCAAAAGTGAGACAGACTCCTTTGCAACAGCCCACCATGAAGGACAGGCTGCTGGGCCTGGAAGCTGAGGAAAAACTTCTGAGCCACACCAACAAGACTTCTCAAGCAGCCTTCCAGGAAAGGACTAGAGAGATTCAGAACCGAGACAGAAAGTTTTCCTTCAACATCTTCTCCTTTCATTTAGGTGGGAAAGACTTCCTCATATGCAACTGAGACATGAGGGAGACACCTGCAGCCAGAAGGGATGCCCTGGAAACTTTATGGAGCTACATGGAAGTAACTGCAGTTTCCAAACCCCATCTCCTGCAGGAATAGCAGCTTCTCCCTTCCACCCAATGTACAGCTAGTCTTTTTCAATTAAATGCTGACTCTGACCAGGGCAAGGACAGGGTCAGATTGGTTTCCAAACCACATCCAGAAGCAAAAGAGTAATAGAGGAGCTAAGAACAGTCTGATTTCTAGTGCAACCACAACAATGGACAATCCCTTAGATATCTTTAACTCAAGGTTCATGGTGAAGGGTGAGGGAAGAAACATGAGCTGGGGGGAGGGATGTCCAAGCAGGTCCCGATTAAAGCTTTAAATGACAGGGAGGTAAATGAAGTGATTGTCCTTTTGGTCTCTCAGCTGGACGTGAAATGCAGGAATAGCTGTGATGAAGCAGCACACCGCAGTCCTTAGATCCAGTGTATTCCTCTCAGTAGAGGTAAGTGCTCTCTTTAGACCCGTTGAATTTCAAACAGCTTCACATCTGTGTCATACCAGATCGGGGGATCCACATTCCTGAGAGAGAAAGACAAGAGCCCCTTTACTCTCTGTGGCCAGGTACGTGGAATTCCAATCTCACAGCCAAGATTACAGGAGCTGGCTGCACAGTGTGCCTTCAGCTTCACATAAAAGGAGATCACTGGCTGAGAGACAAGGCACCTGACAGGGATGACAGTATCTACAACATCCCACAAAGCCAGAGCTTTGCATGAAATCTCTGCACCAGACCCCATGGGCAGCTTTTCTATTCCCGGCTGCTGCCAGTTCCCAAACAAGCAGTACTCCCAGAACAACTCCGTTCATGTCACCCACTCAAGGTTTTGGAGCAGCTGATTCACCCCAGTCTCTTCCAAGGGAACAACATCTTTCTATCCTGTAAATATGAGATAACCCAGGGCTGGCTGAGAGCATGCAATCCTCTCTATAGGCCTCCCAAAAGTTTGGAAAAGATCAAGTCAGGCTGCACCCAGCTGGTTTACCTTAAATAAATAACTCCCCACATGTAGGTGCGGAACCACATGGCAGTGCCCGAGTTTGCCTGGTACTTGCGGATGAGGATGGGGTGAGGCACTGGGAGCAGCCCCACTAAGGTGCCATGCTGCAGGAACTTGAGGATCTCTGACTCATCTGTGAGACCCCTGCCAAGACACAGACCAGGAGCATCCTTAGCATGTCCCACAGACACCTCCAAAACTGCTGCAGCACCAAGGATCAGCCTAAGCAAACGCAGACACAGAGCCAAGGAGAACACATGCCCTCCCCTCTGTAAACAGAGTGGAGAAGGGATCAGACTAACAAGATGTTTGGCAAGGAAAGTAACAACTCTGCTGAGCCCAGGATGCTTTCAATTAAACTTTACAAGGTAATTCAAACTCTGCCAACCTCATATTGCTCCTTAAAACACCACACAGCGTTTCCTCTCCAAAAATCTCCTTACTTGTCAATGCAGATCTTCTCCACCTGAGGGACCAGCACCTGTAAGAGCCGCATGATTGTCTGCAGGGGAAGCTTTGACTTCCAAGACATCACCTGTAGGCAGGAAAGCAACAGGGACATCAGTGCACTGCATTAGCAGGTTTCTACAGCTGTCTCCACAATCTCTGCAACAAATGAGGTTTACAAAGATCACAAAGCTGGTGGGTGAACTGAGTGCACAGGAGCAATACAATAAATCCTGGAGCATTAGAATTACGAGGCACCCAATGAGACCAGGGGGGCATGGGTTTGAAACAGGTATAACAAAATATTTCTTTGCAGATGTCAGTAAATTAAAGTTCTGGAGCTTTGACCTCAAGTGCCTGTGAGAAAATGCTACTCTAGGAGAGTCTCTGATGGCAGGGGAAGGGGCGGGGGTGTGAGCCATTTCTGCCACAACTCTTCCTCATTATTAATTTCCTCTGTTCAGATACCCTTACCCAGTCAGGAGTTGGAGTCCACTGTCCACTGGAGGATGCACTAGAGAGTCGCCTTCGATCCCGCCGGGAATGTGATGCCTCCTATCAAAAAACATTATTTTTAACAAATATAAACAAACAAATGACAATCACACTTAAGAGTAAGAAATACAATCCATTTTCTGCTGATATTCTCCCCACATTTTCTAGACCACTACTGGGAAAGACAGCTCAGACAGTCCCTAGAACATGTCAAACCCACCAGACTTTCATTCACCAAACCCACGTGCCCTGACCCAGTGAGTGGCAATATTTGACAAAGTTGGAGGGCCCTGTGGAAGGTCACAGCTCCAGTCACCACTGTTGACACTCTGCTGGAACAAGCCACAGTGGCAGAGTTAAAACAGGACTGACAAGAGACTGTTCAGGCATGCTTCTTTCTTTTGGCACAGAGATTAAATATCTGAAGGCCACAGATTTTCCAGCCTCTGTCTACTGAGTATCTCTGGGATTTTTGGTGTCCATCCTGGAACATCTTAAAGAGCATTTTTCCAAGGGCAGGCTCTCAGCAACTCCTACCTAACAACTCTTGCCTCTTGAGGAATGACACATTCAACCTGGCTTTCCATACCCATGGTGGGAAGGAAGGAAATAACCCCCTAAAATCACTGTGGATCTCTGCACAAGGTGAAAACAGAGAGGCTTTTTCCTTTAGCAATGCACCCTGACCATCCACTGCTACAGCCTAGAGCTGACTTTTCTACAGAACAAATGGGCACAGCACTTCCTTCCAACAGCCATCCTGCACCTCCACGTGCATGGACTCATTCACTTGTCACCTTCACAACCAGAAACAGCCAGCTTGGGGTAGAGCTGTGCCAGTGCTTTTCCAGCTGGGGAACAGCTCAAGCCAGCTGCTGGACACAGAAGGAATGACCTGTGATTATGTTTTATGGGCTGCTAGAAGAAGAAAACATTTCTTCTGCATGTTCTCAGTCAAGATCTCATTTAATGACAACATAATTAATTGCGTGCTTAAGACGTCTCGCTGGCCACAAGCCTTCACCTGGTACCAGGCAAGGCCAGGAAGGGTAAATAAAATTGGTGCTGGGGTATTTGGGAATTCTGTACATTCCAATTTATTAAAAGCCACTCTGAGGGCAGCACCTCAGCCCAGCCTTCATGGGAACACACTGTTCACAGCACCAGCTAGCTAGAAGATTCTGGTAGAGCTCTCCATCCCAAGGGAGAGGAAAAGAAGCAGCAGTAAGAACCTGAGTTGAAAAGCTCAGGATCAGGAGGTTTCATGGCCTCCCCTGGTAATTCTGCACTCGCTGCTCTGTCAGAGTCTTCATGTTGGAGGAAAGCTCACTCAAGTGCCCCAGCTCTTGCGTCACAGCGCAAACATGAAACACCCAAGATGATGGAACAGCCCTTCTGAGCCACGCTGTGTCCCAGCACCCTGCATGCGTGCACACCGCCTTTAGTGCGATGCCTTTCTTCAATGGGCTAACAGACCTCTGCTTCTAACCCCTCATTTTTGTTCACTTCACACCTAGACCTTCCCTGCACACCAGTGTCTGGCCTTACCCCACTCCAGGGCTCCCCATCGCCCAGGGCTGCGGGTGGGTTTCCCTCTGGTGACAGCTGGGAAGCCTCGGGCTCCAATGAACGCATGGTCCCATCCTCCGACACCTGGGACTTCTCCGTGAGCTTGTCAATCCCTGTGTTCAAAAGAGGAATAGCTCAGAAACACAAGTTAATTAAATGTGTTTAAAAGCACAGAGTTCTTCTCTGCCCCACTATGCACAGACACCCTGTGTCTCTGCTGATATTGGAAAAACTCTCCTTTCAACAGGAGAAGCAAGATTTAGCCTTGATTTCACAACCCCAAAGGAGTTTTTCTCTAGAAAAATGCTCCCTGAGGAGGAACACAGGTTCACATGGATAGAGTTAACCTGAGGCAATAGGTCAAGATTAGGACAAATGGTCATGTGGACACTAGGTCTGAAAGGACAGAAACTGAAGGCAGTTTGTTTGTGATCAGCGTGGGCCAACTGATCTGAAACTCAAGCCTGAAAGGCAGTTAAGTTATTCACAAATGTAAACTCTTAATCTCTCCACACCCAGTGAAAGGGTGAGACCACACCGTATCTCACAGAGAAAACAAACCTCTCTCCTGTCCCAAAGGTAAACTAAAGGTCACCTGGAGTAGCCACCAGACTGGTCTTCAGTGTCCCTGGTTCAGCAGGGGCAGCAGGACGTGACCCTTCCATGGACACCCCGTCCTGGGAGTTGGTGCGAGAAATGGGTTCGGGGGTTTTCTTCTTGCGCTGCAGCCCCTTCTGGATGGACTGGGAGTCCGTGGGCAGGTTGGCCAGCTGGTGAAAGACATTCCGCTTGCGGATAACAGCATAGACCAAATTGGAGTTCCCTGGGAATGACAGCAACAAAACGAGCAGAGAGGTAAGGCTCAAAGAGCTCTGCCAACCCAGCACAGCTCACTGGGTACACAAAGCATGACTGCTCCCACCCACAAAGGCAGTGGCACAGGGAAGAAAGAGCAGAGCTCAATATCCTCTGATCTGTTACTAAGCAATACAGAAAATTCAGTGAAATCCTTCCTAGGCTGAAAAGCTGACAAGAAATGGCTTGGTGAGGGATATTCAAACAGCTGAGAAGAAAAAGGACAGTTTAAACCACATATTAGCAACTATTTTGGAAGGAAAGGTTACTAGTCAAGGTTCAACATTTTTCCATCTTCAAAAGAACTCACAAAACAAATCACGGCATTTAATTTGAGGAGACACAGGCTTGAAATAGCAAAGCCAAAAGGCCAGAATTCTTATTGCCTGCAAGATGGCACAGAACAGAATGAAATTAAACACAGATTACACCCACAAAGGCTGGTTTTGGATTTGGCAATTGCCACATGCAAGATTCCCATCAGGGAAGCAGAATGGCCGTTCTTGATTTGCAAGTTTAAAGCAAAACATTAAATTTTGACCAGGTTTAGGGACTTTACTTTGTTATCTCTTGAGGTAAAAGACTGTCATGCTAATAAGAGGGAAAGCATAAGGCATTTCCTGGAAAGTAGCACACGTCAGAACTTTCTTTGGATGAGGCAGTTTGGTCTTCAGCCCCCAGTGACCCACCAAAGCAGAACTGGGAGGCACTTGAAAGTTGTTGTGTCCCATCACATACATTGCTGAGCAACATGAGCAGTTTCACAGCAACATCCAGCCAGTCACAACTTACGTGCTACACATTCACTTTGTCTTTTCCTCTTTATGCATCTCACCTTCTGCAGGAGGGCTGAGGTTATGCTGGTAATTAGCTGCCATCTCATTTTGCTCTAACCAAATTTGCCTGGGCCAGGACCCAATGCTGATTATCTACTAACCCAACTTCTCAGTCCTATGTAGCGGATTTCTACACGTCTCATCTCCTCAGACTTCCTCTGAACTTCCATCTCACATTCTCTTGGACTAAACTAGTGCAAACCCACTAAATAAAGCAGTCTCTTACCATCAAACTGGTACTGAATGATGTTGTTGAAAACTTCCAGCAAGAAGAAAACAAGATGGTGGTTCTGGACAGCAGAGAATAGGAACCAGGTGGTGGAAAAAGCCTCCAAGAGATGCAGTAACTTGTTAGCAGCCACCATAGAGAGAGACTTCAGGTATGGAGACACTGTGGAAGGCAAACAAATGAGAACTAGAGAAAGAACCAAGGTGTATTTGTTCTCAAAAATACACCACTAAAAATTTTGCTTTCATGACCTTCCCACCCTTGCACTTCTGAGAAAGCCTCATGGAATAGCTGAGCCAAACAGGATTCCACAGAAACATTTCCAAATACAAAGGAAATGAAACAGAGATATTGCCTAGTAAAAGGAGGTATTGTTGCTTTTAGAGGGTTTTGTTTAGTCTTACACTAATAATAACAGCACCTCTGACGTGCCTCCTGAAAAGCTTCACAACTGGAGCCACGTGGGCACTCACTAAGTGCAAGGGAAGCACCGCTACCGTGAGGAGGTGGCACTCCCTGCTGGAAAGGGACAGCACTGCTAACCACCCTCAGGCCTGCTGGCAAAAGTCTTGCTGCCACCCCAGGGGAGCTCCAGGACTCTCCTGTCCCCCTCTCTGCCCCATCTGATGGTGCCGGCAGATCTCATCTGCACTGGCCCCTCCAGCACAGGCTGGAAGGGATGAGTTTCCAACAGCAGGCACTGCGCAGTGTTAGGGGACACAGGTAGGGGCACAGGGAGAGGGGATGAGAACACTGTGGGCTGTGGTTTCAGCCCACACAGCGCTCACCATTCACAACGATGGTGAGCAGGCAGTCGAAGAGGGGCTGCAGCCGCTGGTGCCCGCTGGTGATGATCTTGTGAAAGACCTGTGGAAGGAAGGAGCTCTTGAGCAAGGCAGCACTTTACTGAAAGCACCCTCTCAACCAAAACCAGTGCCACCCCCACACTAATCGCTTCCTGACACCATTCCTTCCTAGGCAGGGCCCTGCACACTCCACAATTACACAGGTGGGGAAGGCTGCTCTCACTGCAGACTCGCGCTCCACGAGTACAAGCTTTCATTTACAACTAATCCTTTGGGAACGCGATTAGGGCCCTACAACACCGCAAACAGAAACTGACTGTGACCTGTTCCATAGTGTTCAGGCAGCCTGGGACAAAACTAAACCACCAGGAAGAAAGACACACCTTCACCTCCAACGGACTTTGAACCCTTAGGACAGCTGCTTGAAATGCCACAGAACGAACCATTTTACGTTTTATTTTAGTGCAAGCTTCTAACTCAAATGTTTTAACTATTTTTTACTATATCCTCGGACATGGAAAGATTCAAGTGCCTTGTAACCAGTTCAGACATTTGCAATCTTGGCCTTCCCACCTTTAGCTGGCATGTCTGTAGAGAAGTCCCGAGCATAATTAAAACAAAGAGATGATCTGAGATTAATGGAATGCAAGAGCAAAACACATAGCATAAAGAGCAGTTATCGTGGGCAGGTTTCTTCCTAATGGGAATCTCCTTTTGGAGATTTATCAGAAGCTGCTGAGAGATTCTTCTCTGGCAAATGAGAACACGACAGAAGGGAAGTACCTGAGGCTGGTATCACAAAGCACACAGCTGCTTGCAGGCAGTGCTGTGGGCAGACTGAAAGGTCAATGAAACTTGCAGCAACCCAAAGCTATAGGGCTGAGCTTGGTATCACTGTTGTCCCCACTGACCGATGTGCTCCACACACCTCTGGTTGCCTGGGACAGAGCCAGATCTCCTCCCTTCCCTACCTACAATCAAGTCTGGTAGAGGGCATGCACCCACCCCCCTCAAGCCAGTCCCAGAGTCCTCTGAACAGCAGTCCAGCACCATCAGGAGTCCTGGTTTTTGGGATCATATCATGCAGATGGAATTGCACCTTATGCACATGCATCCTGCCAGACCCATCACCTCAGGTTAACAGTGAGCATCCCACACACTTCCTGGCTATTCAGTGGGCTTCCAGTCTAGGGAGGACAAGTATATTGAAGGAGGACAATTATTTGTGGAGCTAGGAGGGGTCAAGGAGTGCTGGAGCTGTACTCACTATGATGAGCAGGTCTGCATGTGTCCCTGTGAAGACAGGGATGTCCATAGGCACTCGTACAGAATACGGCTTGTTCAGTCGCACCCCAAAGTTACGCTCCCCACTGAGGAGCAGGAGGATAAAGACCCCAATGTGCATCAAGCCCACTCGTGCTGCAAGGAGAGAAAAAAACAACAGAAAAACATGTCACAGTGAGGCCAGTGGAATTCTGAAAACAGGGGCAGTGAGGAGAGAGGAGAAACACTATGGGACTGATAAAAAACTGCACAGACTAAACCATCCTGATAAGGGACACACAGATGTGTGATGTACTCCCTCCATTGACAGTACCAGTGTCCTTCCCAAGCACATCTGTGTTAAGTCTTATCAGTGTTAAGTCTTGGATGCTTTTCTTCATTATGTTCTTAATGTAAACCCATCATCATAGTAGGGAAGATCTGACTACTTCACTGCACAATGATGGAGTCATGGCTGATTTACTCCCATGGCAAGAGCAGATTGCTCATTTTTCCCTCTTCACTGGATCAGGGGCACAATTTTCAACATGGACTCAAAATGTTAGCACATGCTAAGGAAGGATCTCCCTTCCCTGTGTTGCGGGATAGATCGTGTTCTGCTTCCAGCCTCTTACAAACATTAAAACCCAGTTAACTGGACAACTCCACTCCATGTCTGTAGAAGCTCAGGAACATGCATTCATGACGCTGTCAAATGGTAAGGAGGAAGCATCTCAAAAACATTCTAGCTCAACTGTCAAGCACAAATCATCCCAAATACTGAAAATAACCAACTTACACTGGTCTGCTCTGGCATCATTGAGAAAATACAAGATTGGGACAAGAATGTCCAGAACATCACTGCTCTTCAGCACAAAGAAGAGGAATTTCTGGAAGAAAGGGGAGGATTTCAGACAATCATAACCATATACCCTGCACCATCCAAGGGACTCAGGACAGGCAGTCTCAAGCTAATAATTCTCTCAAGAACATTAGAAAGGCTGGTGCATGCACCACCTCAACTCCAGTGTTATTTGTAGAGTTATTATAATACCTGCTGCAGAACTTGCTTCCAGCATGGACCTTCAGGAGCTGCAGCCCATCTCCCAGGCTGTCCCTACAGCCAGACCCCCAGCCTCTGCATCAGAGAGCAGTGCTGCTGACCACAGCACCCCAGAGCCACTGCCAACCACCCACCACAGCCCTTCACCAGGGCTTGATCCAGCCACAGCCACAACAGCCAAGCTGGGGTGAAGCTCAGCAAGAAGCAGATCCACACCTTGTTGAAGTCACAGAGTTTCCAGAAGAGGACAAGGAGTTCCTGATGGAATTGTATCTTCTTGGCAGAGTTTGGCAGGTAGGTCTGGACCAGTGGGTTTGATAACAAGCGAGCCACTCCTTTCAGGATGAACTGGAAATCCTGCCAATAGCCCAGGAAAGAGACTGTGGTGGGCCCAGGGCTAATACAATCAGCGTGACATCAGACAGGGAACAGTGCAGGATGGGAGCACGTTACCTCCTCCCGGTGTATCCTTGAGAGGTAATTCACAAACAGATTGTCTGGTCCAGGAGGCTGCATTCAAAGAAAAGGAGGGAAATGCTTAGTGGCAACAAGGTGAATTCAGGAAGTCAAAGTGTAACCACTAAGGTCTCTCACTTCAGCTTTCTGCTCTGAATGATCCAGCTTTAAATGCAAGGAGACAGAGCACTGCATGGAATAGTAAAGTCAGGGGCTTTTCACTTACATGCTCCTGATTCAAGTCAGTGATCAAAATCTAGTATTTTGGTCATATATAGGTCTTTAGTGACTACAGGACTGAAGCAGGATTGGACCAGAGAGAGCAGACTGCAAGGGGAGGAGCAGTGCTGAGTCCTACAGCTCACCATTCAATACAAGCTGGTGTGAGAGGACCCCAGTGAGTTCAGGGGAGCAGCAAATACAGATTCACTCACATCCACATCATCCATGGCTGTGCCAGTGGTTGTGCCATCCACAGTGGGACTTGAACTGGTGGAGCTGTCATAGTCCAAGGTGACGATCAGCACCTGGGCCGCCTCCTCCACCAGCGGCTCACGGTAGTCGGAGAAAAGCAGGTGATTGTAAGGAATCCCATAACCCACGGGGTCGTAGGCACAGACGACGTTCAGGAGCGAGGTGAAGAGTGGGAGTGCATGTCTGAGGAGGAGAAAATGCTCTCAGAAGGCAGCAGCAGGAAACAAAAGGCACTGCCCTGGAGAGGGACAGGCCTATCTCTCCCCAAGTGTCTGGGGCCATGACAAAACACAATCATCTTCTCTAACCTGTGACGGCGGCCTGTGACTGAGTAGCCCAAGAGCCAACACTCCAGCTCCCAGCTGGGCTCCTGGACTACAGGTGAGAGAGGAGGGGAGGGGAGGTGAAAAAGGCCACGTGGCCTCCCAGAGAACTCTCGTGCAGAATGTGAAAAGGGGAAAGGACCTCAAAGCTCTCTAGCCTCTGGAAAGACAAAACTGTATGTCTCCAGCCTCCAGCCAGGTTTGTGCTCCCCTACGGAGAGAGCGCGTCAGGTAGGGAGCTGAAAGTCCCAGAGGTACAATGTCACTAGAGGGCGGCGTTCATCTGCCACCAACACTACACCCCTTCCCAAGGGTCTACAGCAGGGAACGGGATCTGCCATTTCCCACACCTCAGGGATCAGTCCTGCAGCAAACTCCAGTGGGCACCGTGCTCAGACTCTCCTTTTGCTGCTGGGGAACACTTCTCACTAAGCAGAAATACTAATGGGGTGTACATGAGACAGGGACAAAGTAAAAGAACAGCCCCTGGATGCTGGAGGTAACAAGTCCTATGGTTCTCCATTACCAACACACTCCATGGAAGAGATTTGAAAGTATTTCTCCCCCTGGCACCCAGACCCCCACCCTTCACCCTCACCTGTTCTCTGTAGAGCAGAAAAACTGTACCCAGGGGTTGGTGTTGCTGCTGTCTGAGGAGGGAGGCAGGTACATGGCCTCGGAGAAACAGGTCAGCAGCAGCTTCAGCAGCTCTGTCCTGGAAGGAGAAGTAAAGGCCTGGAGCCATTCAGGAGCAGGGACTGGGCACAGGAGGCACAATCACCACAACACAGAAGGAAGGCTCAGTCCCACCTAGAAAGTCCTTCCCAGAGAGAGCTAAACCCATTTCATTTCCTAAGCCATCCTGCTGTCACTGGCACAAAGCTCAGCAGAATTGCTGCCTTACAAAAAAGAAATCCTGTACAGAGCTCCTTGGCATTTCCAGAACAGCAGTGTTTACCCAGTTCCTGCTGCAGACAGTCTGACTCCCGTATTATACTACAAGAAGCTATTCAAAAGGTCAGCTGTGGTTTTTTTTTACTGTGTTGCCAGTCCTGTTAGCTCAGAAAGAAGCAAGCAGAAAGCTCCTTGGGAATCATGGATACTCGAGGAGGCAAAGAGAGCTCATCTCCCCCAGACCTCCCTCTCCTGAGCCCAGTTTATTTCCATTCTGCCTTTGCAGAAGCTCTTACCTATTCAAGTCATGGATGTAGTTGGGCTGTGGAGAATGAGCAAAGCCCACTCCTGCCTCCCAGATGTACTCACAGCTGTCAATGGAGTGCATATCTTCTGCTGTGTCCTGTGGGAGAAATAAGAGGTTGAATCACAGAAGGCAGAAGCCAGAACTGGCAGCACTGGTGGTAACCAAGGAAGTTCAGCCCCTCTAGAAGAAACCAGCAGAGAAGCATCCAGACAGTTGAACTGTACAGAAGCTCCCCAGGCCTGAAAAAGCAGGTGCTGATATCTTCAAAGTGCTCAGCCTTTGCAAGTAAGGGATAAAACATGGAGATATGAGCACTGTGCACAATGGAGGGAGCCCACATTTCTAGCCATAATTTTAGGGCTGACTTCAGTGGGAATATGGGTCAGTCTTGTGTCTCCATTGCCCCTTCTCTCACAGTTCTTCCTCTTTACTCAGTGGTATTCCAGCCAACCCCCATCACGACCTGTATCTCTGGGGCCACATGCTGCTCTGCCATGAACATGAGGTGGTGGTACCCATCTCTCTGCTCTTAAGCTGCAGTCAGACCAGGCCCAGAGAGGGAAAGTCAGCTCAGCAAAGACTACAGAGGCTGCAGGCAACAGACAGGCAGCCAGCAGCAAGGAACATAAATCATTCACAATCTCAGTGTCTAATTCTAGTTGCCCAGAACCCTGAAAAACCAGTCTGGCTGCTGCCAAGGGAAAAATCACAGGTGCAGGTGGTGGGGGAAGGAAAACCCGTTGTCACCCTGACTTGTGCAATCCATCCCAAGTGACAGCACTAGATGGCAAGTCCATCTGCTTCACCCCACTTACTCATAGTACATGGGTAGCTCTGATCCAGCCTTGCCCCTTCAGGCCCAGGTAACAGATTTCAACTCTCTTTCTACTACTCAGAAACCCCAAGCAATCAAGTTGGTACTCAGATTTGTCAAGAAATTTTGCAGCTGTCAAACACACCATGGTTTAGCGTGCTCATTTTTAGTTTATGTCAGATCTACCCCAAAAAGGAGGGCTGGTTTTTTGTTTATACACTGAACCTACAAAAAACACTGGAGTCACCAGCAAGGAGAGAGGAGGGAGATGCACCACAATCTGTTCTCTGTTCTTAGCACACCTGGTAGGAGACCCCTGCTTCAGGAAACTCCTCTGAAGTTCAGTCACCATAAGGATCAGAACATATTTAAATGTCTTTGATGCCACAATACAAAGAGGGAGAAGAGGTGGAAAGACACAACAGAGACCATCTACTCATTCGGAGCACAGCACATGTGAGTAGGCAAACAGCTGCTTCCTGCCCCAGACTGCACCAAACTGGCAGAGACAGGAACAAGGTGCTAAAGGTCTCTGCTCTGCTGGCAACAACAGAAGAGCGACCGTTTGCCAGCACAACCACCTTTTCCTGAGGGGTGAGCTGTAGTGTGGGGGTAGTTGCCAGCCACTCCATTTGAGACTCATCCTCAGAATATCCATTTTAGAAGGCACAAACACCATACAATGAACCCAAAATGATGATCAATATTACTCAGTGTGGGCTCAAGCTCAGCAACTCCATATTTTCCTGCCTGCAGGCTTGCAGGAAGATGCTGGAGTTTCCTAGGGTCCCCCCTGCCATGCAGCCAATCTGCCTCTATGCAGATAATCTCATGATTCAACTTTCAGCTCACCACCGTGCTCCTCCGGTGGCTCTGCACAGTGAAGTCGGGACAGAAGAGCAGATCCGTGACAGCGAGGAGCAATGACTCGGCCAGTGGCCGGGCATTTTCATCATCTTCATCTCCCTAAAGTGACAAACAGAAGAGCATAGTCAGCTCAGGGTGAGCAAAGAGGACACAGTAACACCAGTATGATACGGCAGGAGAAGATACACTGCCCAAGAACACACAGGGAGGCAAGACATTACACAGGAACGGGAGGGAACAAAAGGAACAAAGGAACAAAAAACCCAGAGAGTACAGGAAAGAAATTACTCCCCGGATGGTGATGACTAACCAGGAACAAGCTCTTTAATGACAGCAAACTGAGCAGACAAAGGCCTGGAGATGTCAGGGGAAAAGAAGAGTAGCACTGGGTACACCTTGCCACGTGGCTTGGCTTCTTGAAGATAAAAGGAAAGGGAAGCATTGACAGAGAACAGGGTTTTACATTCATGAAGGAGGGTGATTTGGATGGTGCACAGAGACAGCAATACGGAGAAGTCAACCAGCAGCAGTAGGGCAGAAAACCCCTCAAAGTTCTGCATGGGCTGCCCAGAACTGGAGGTGACAGAACAGGGAGAGGCTGTGTGCATCAGGCAAGGGGCTGCCCCAGCCTGCCACAGCAGGGCGAGCAGACAGGATTGTGCCATCTCCAGTGTTCAAAGCAATCCCTCCAAGCACGCATGGCTACTCCTCTGCAGCCGTTGCCACGGGAAACCTTGCCAGATCCTGCCTGTCAAAGAGCATCCTGCTTGGGAGGCCTTCCCACCACACACCAGTGCTGGAGGGAAAGGCAGAGAGCAGGAATGGCAGGAGCTTATCTACCTCAGCCAGGCCTCTGTCAGCCTGAGCACAACACACAGCTCTTCAATCACCGCAGGCAGCTATGGAGATAATGGTCTGTGCGGCTCTGAATCTGTCTCGGTGACAGCAGGGAGGATACCACAAACAGAGCCCGGATGTAAGGACAGGCACAGAGAGGATGGATGGAGCCAGCAAAGATGCTTTGACTTGTGCTCACAGTCAGAGGTGAAATGACAAGTATTAGGGCCCAAGGGGATTTATTTTCCAAGAATGATCTTTGCTAAGAGTATCTCGACTGCCAGAAAAAATGTCCCTGCAGGCTCCAGGTACCACCACATCCAAAACGGTGACACATCACAAACCAGTAGATCTCAACACGATACAGACTCCCACAGAGGAGGAAGGATCCATGGCTCCATGGAGCTCTGTTATCTATCACTCCATCATGAAGCAGGTAAAGGATAAGCACAGAGATACTTACTAAGAGTCTAGGCATATCATCATCTTCAGTTCCCAGACAGAAATCAGCCACCAGACAGCAAAGCTGTTGCCCCTAGATTAGATGTGATCCCAGCTTCCCTAACTGGGGCTGTATTTGTTATCCCAGCCTTACAGGTTAAATGCACATGGTTAAATGACTGAGCACACTGAATTACAACAGCTCCACCCACATTCAAGAGGGTTCCCCAACACAGCACACATGGACTGGGCTGGATCACCCTGGGGTGACCCCACTACTCTGAGGCTGAGAAACTCTCTTCTAGGTGCTGAACAAAGTGGAAAAACAGGAGTAACAGCAGCCTGGCTGGATCAGAGCACCAGGCACCCCGGCACGTTCCTTCCCAAAACAAGTTCCTCCATTGTTAAGCCTCTCCAGCACTCCCTGGCCCCTGCAGGGATGAAAGGATGGACAACCAGCACACTCTCAACACACAAATCACAAAGCAGAACTAGCAAAGACTTCTCTTTTCACCACCCAGAACTTCCTTTTGACATGCCCTCAGGCAAAGCAGATTAGAGATGACAGGCAGAGAGAGCACAAGGCGCCAGTTTACACTGTACCAACCACTGCCAACCCTTCATAACTGTCCCCAAAAAGTGCAGTGCACCTAGACTCAGGAGAACCACATTCTTCAGTACAGCCGCACTGACCTGCAGATCAGAAACTCATAGGAGAGGGCTCTCGCAGAACAGCTGCTGAGGGAGCAAGCAGGCAAATACATACTCCTGAGGTGACTCGGCTGCGCCCTCAGTGCTGTTATCCCTCCTATTTGCAGAAGATCCTAAAGCATTTTCACCCCGTTCCTCTGAGAGATGCAAAAGAGCACTATTGTGCTTGCTCTCCAGACAGAGAAATGTGGGGAGGCTGAGACACTGCCCGGGGTTATGCACGTCACTGACAGAGCCAGAAACAGAACCACTCTTTAACTTCTCTTGCTCAGCTGTGGGTTTCATCTCCCCGGCTAAAACTGCATCACTCAGCTCATAAGCAGGGTATTGAGTCATGATGCCAAGAGCTTCTCTGGCACTGTTCACTTTAAATGTGACATTGTAAAATCAGTGAAAACAACACCCTGTTGCTTTGACTTGAAACTTAAATCAACTGTAATTAATGGAACAAGAACATTTCAGCCAAAGAAAGTCATACAGCCTTCAGTACAGCTCCCATATTCACTAAGATTCACACCTCCAGATGTACTGGAGAAGCCTTCCCTCGCGTATCAGTGCTCTCCTACAGCTACACACACAAGTGAAACATTCAGAATATGCAGCAAGAACCAAAGGAAGGGAAAGAATTTAGAAAGTGCCACCTAATTTCTGACCCACATAGCAATAACTGGAACTAAGTTGTCCCCAAATATTCATAGTGTCTCCTCACTGCAGTCTCCCCATAACCCCCCAGAAAGAAGAGTAAGTGACAAGAGACAGACCCCTCCTCGGCCAGCCCCAGGGACAGTGGACCAGAAGAAACCTCTCCAGTCTGGGTCCTCAAAGATGTAAGGCAGGATACGGGTGAGGAGCCGACAGCAGTTCAAGACAATTTGTCTCTCCTTCTCTGTGTGGCAGCCACTCTCTGCTCCCTGCACCAGCTTCTCCACAGCCTGAAGGAAACAAAACCAAGGAAGGCAGCATTAGCCTGGGCACAAGTTAGCAAGAGCTAGGCAGGTCTGTCCTGCTAGTGACACCCTCACACAGAGTTGTAAGCAGTTCTTTGGAGTCCATTTTCTCTCAGTTTAATGGCACTGTTGCTGTTTGAAACTCTGCAAAAAACAGGGTTAATGATTTTAAACAGACCTTCTTGAATTTCTGCTGTTCCACTGTAAGAGACCTCAAATGCCAGGGCTAATCCATGCAGCACACGTGTGGTGCCACGTGAGACAGACAGCCAAAGCACCAGAAGGCTCCTTCCAGCACTGCTCCACGACACCACACACTGAAAAGGGCAGATGAGATTAATCAGCTGCAGCAAGTACCCGAGATGCAGGCAGGAAGGACCAAGGCAGCAGCACTGTGTTGCACCGTGTGAGGTGCTGGCAGGGGATGATCACACAGAAACACAGTCTGACAGTTCTGTCTGTGCTGGTGTGATTACAGCAGGGACCTCTGCTGACTCAGGAGGTGGGAGCTGAGCTGCTGCCCGTGTTAAGCGTAGGGATACAGTCTCCAGCAGCATCTGTCAAGGTCCTGCTGCAGAAGAGGGTGGTAGCCCGGGTTTCCCCACTGCCCCTGTGAACAGGACTGCTGCTCTGGAAAGAGCTTCTGGGCTGAGACTCTGCAGCCCATCCAGTAGCTGCTGCAACTGCCAGTGGAGGGTCACTGGGCTTTTCAGAATAGGTGTGGGTCTCACCAGGCAGCAACCACAGCCCCAGGAGGCAGTGACAGGAGGTTTTACAACAGACAGAAAAAAGCAGTTTCTTCCTCCCACAGCTGCACCCACTTGCTCTTACTCCCTGATCCCAAGGGGAAACAGAGGGGAAATGAAAGCCAAAACATTTAACAAGGATTCACCTTGCTGCTTTTTAATTCATGAGGTCATGTGCCCCTGCTTATTTTCATGGCAGACTGCCTGGGTCACTGACTCTGCCAGCCTGCGTCACTGCATTAATGGGTATTTAAGTGCTGTTTGTCCTGGCCTGTCACACACTACTCTAACTGAGCCGAACCATTTCTTCAGGCACATTTATGACTGTACAGCCTGACTCTCCAGCCATGACTGTAAATGACATTTCTCTACGGACACACAGCATTGCTAAGTCCAGTGGCACACTGCGCATGGCGCAGGTCAGGGCCCTCAGACTGGGCAAAAGCACTGCTGGAGTCTTGCAGGTCCCTACAACGCTGATATCCCGAGATCTATGGCTCATGGACAAACACCCCCGCAGTCACGACGTCTCCCAACACACCTGTTTCCAGTAGGGAGAATAGATAACATTTTAGTCTTGGTTTTGGGAGAAAGACAACACAGAGTCAAAGGGGTTACAGGTCTCCTAAGCCCTTCTCAACTCCCAAACTGCTCGTTGCCAGAAGCCAATACCAGGCAAAAAACATTGCATTTTTCCTCGTGCTTGTATTTTTTCTCAAGTATCCACCTCATGCATCTGTCTACAATTCACAGTCAGAGGTACCTTCACTATGATTCAGTAAGTCTCATTCATATACTATAGAGGAAGAAAGAAAAACAGGATGGCAGCAACTATTTAAAACTGGAAAAAATGGCATTCCAAATGTTTTCAACTACAAATTCAAGGCTACTCTTGGCATGGCTCAAATCAGGAGCATTGTTAACACCTGCACTTTCCCAGGCAGAATAAGTCTCAGGCTGTTGCTCACCAGCTTGACAATTTGCCAAACCTGGCAGGGTAGGAAATGCTGCTCAATGCCCTTGTGCTCCATACAGGGATGTGACAACACCAGAAGCAGCATGAGGAATGTTCTGTTATCACAGCAGAAGGAAGTCTTAAGATCTTCCTTGAACTTCATCCAGGCACTTGTGCAGTGACAGTCTGCACATCCCTCCAGGATCTCTCAGCTGGAAGCCAGACTGGTGCATGGTGAGCCACAATTAGGTGCAGACAAGGAATGCGATGCTCCAGCCTCACCACAAATACTCAGCCTTGCTACAAAGTCCCTCAAGCAAGAAGCAGTTTATAGAGCAGGGTAGACCCAAGAGGACAGAGTGAAACACAGGAAGGGGACAAGAGGAAAAAGCCTCCAAACTGATCAAACGCCAGCTGCGGTCTGTGCTAACCCATGAGAGAAAGGGTTGGGAATTATCCTCAGGAGGAGACAAGGAAAACCAAGCACATTGTGTGGTACAAGGTACCTGTTACCTCTTAGAAACCACAGTGCTATTGATCCAGGGACAACCTTATCAGCACAGCTCCAAGGAATAAAACAGCACCAAACTTACCTTGTAACACAAAGTTGCCAAATTTGAAGGTGATTCTTCTCTCACTGCTCGGATCTCTGCAGCTGGTACAAGGGCAAAGACATCCTGCACTGAAGTGGCTGTGTCTGCCCAGAACTGGTCCCAAAAGGCATCATCCGTGGCCTCCACAGGCTGTGGAGAGACAAATGTGGTTACAGATGCAGAACTACCATTCCATAAGATCCAATCACCAGCAATTACGCCTGGCTTGGGGATGGGACGAGGCAAGAAGAGGTTCAGTAAAACATAGTAGCACTGGTTTTATATCTCAGCCTCTGTTTTCAGGGCTTTGGATGATTTATCTCCCAAACTGAACATTCCCTCAGATATACAGGAGGCTTCACGTTTGTCTGCAACTACTGCAAGTAATCCAAGATCTTCATGACTGCATGTGGGCCAGGCTGTCCTTGTGCACTCTGTCACCTTCAGAGCAAGCCAAGGAAGCCCTGAGTGAGCACTGGAGTTACTTCTGTTGTAACCAAAGTCTTGAGGAAGTAATCAGGGACATCTCACATTACGGCACGAACAGACCCACGGAACTGACGGACCCGCCTCAAAGCACTTACACATAAAATGCAATTGATCTTTCTCAATCAAATATTTATAGAGAATTGGACTCAGTGTAGCCGGTCGCTGCCAAGGCTTTGTTCTTAAAAAGCACTAAGTGTGCCATTCAAAGAGGAGACGGAAGAAAGAGACCAAAGAAAACAATCCATTTCAAACCTGTGGTCTCAGAAGCCCAGCCCCCACCCTGGCCCTGGGAACACACCCCTTTCCATTACATTTTCTGCTAATACTTGCCAAGAGAATAGGCACTGCCCAAACACAGCTGGGGATGCTCATCCCGCCCAAGGGTCCAGCTACAGAGGTGGGATAAATACATGCCTGTTTACAACGAGCAGTGTGAAGGAGATAGATCCACAATTGCAGTCAGAAGAAGAAAATGTGAGCTTTGCCAGGAGTTTCACCAGCCATGGTGTGGGCACGCTTGGCAGATCAGAAGAGCTGCTCACCTGAGCACCCCCAGCCCTTGGCAGGGGGCAAGGAGGAGCCTCCTGCCTGCAACCAGCACTGGCTCCAAAGCAAACAGCAGCGCTCGCTAAGGGCACTAATCAGCACTGTGGGCAAGTCTTCCATGTCAGAAAGGAAAGGGGCAAAAATATGACTCTGTGTTTAATTTAAACAACTCCTGCCCACTCCCAGATCTGCTGTAGAAGGCAGAAAAGCTGCCCAGCTCTATGCTGTGTCTAAATGCAGCTCAGATGCCACTTGTGGGAGAACAGGTCATTCAGAGCTCTGACACAGAGAAGTGCTGCATTGCCCCCTTCGCTGTCACCTCCTGAACTAACAGCCCCAGCCCACAGGCACGTGATGTGTCACCACCACCAAAGGCCAAAAAGTGAGAGGGGCTGGCCACCCCAGACCCCAATAACCGGTACAGCAGGTTATTGCCCTGCAGCTCTTTGCCTTAATGCTTCAGTGCTCCCACTCCTGGTCCTTCCTGCCATGCAACGAACCATCCCAAGTGACTCTCCAGTCTTTAAAAACAAAACCAGAAAAAAGCCCATGTGTGTTCAGACATCTTATTAAACTCAGCCCTGGTGCTGAAACCCTAATTTTATAACCTGGACACTAACACAAGATCCCACCAAACTTCTTCCCAAGGGAAGAGCAACTTTTCCTAAATGATCATAGCTCTTCAGAGGGGATCTGTAGGAACAATCCAATCCAATAATCACAGCCTGACTTTCAGCTGAGCGTGTGAAGGAGCTGTGCTCTTTGTAACCTGGGCATGAAATGCTTAAATGGAAGGAAAGCTATTTTGCACATCTTCTCCCTAAGTGTACCCCTCTAAAAGAGCCAAGTATTTGGAAATCTGATCTATGTAATGCATGAAATACCCTACAATTCCTACACCCCATTTCAAACCACACACCACAACCTCACGTAGAACTGCCACATGTACATCCTGGCCGCCTGCCACAGCCACTCCCACTGACAACAGCAAGCAGCAATTGCTGCTAATTGGGCATCATGCATAAATAATGCCTTCACTCTCATCTAGAGGGGAAGCAGAAAACCATTTCCCTCCAGCAGACACTGATCCCTTTACCTCCCACTAGCCTGAGGCCTCCTCAGAGGTGGAACACAGCCGCTGTTTTACAGATGGCAGCACAACACGGATTGAGGAACACGGCCTCCAACTGCAGTCCCTTCGAGTAGGGAAGCACGAGGGTAATTCCCTGAGCTGCAACGCTGGATGTGCAGCAGCTTTCATGTCTCGGCTGCCATCGTGGCAACCAGATTACACTAAAACACCGGTACCTTGCATTTTTAATAGCTACAGCAAGTCAGCTCCTCATCAACAGATGGTATCCCATGTACAATCCTGGGACATGGATTCACTACTGAGTCACTCACGTCCCCACTGTCCCCCTGTTTTAATTACCAGCCTGGCATCATGAAGCTACTCGATCCACGTAATATTCATCTCCTTGACAGAACATTACTGGCTGTTTTTAAGCTGATTGTATTCTGCACGCAGCATCTCTGGGGATCTAAATATCCATTTCCTCACGCTGAGCTCACCCAACAGACTGTATCCAGCCTCACAGAGGAAAGAAACACAGAGACCTAGAACAGCCTTGTTCACCAGCCAGGGATATCTTCATTTGGAAATGTCAAGATTTAGGTACAAGTGTTGGTACAGCACACGCTGCAGTCATAAATCCCAGAGCACCCCTAGCCTTGACAGTGCTTCAGCCAGAGAGCTCACAGGGAGCTGAATCCTTGGCACAGGTAAGAAAGAGCCTCCTCTAGCACAGTGCAGACAACCACCTCTGCACCAGCAGAGCAATGAGAATAAGAATTGAGGGATCAGTAGCTTGACTCTACTCTGGAAACACAACTGGCACATCTGGAGAACACAGGAAGTTCCTGACCCATACACATCTCATGGCAGAGGCTGCTGAAGGTACAGAGCTGACTGGCAGAGAGAGACTCTGATGCCCAAACCAAGCTCCACACCAAAGGCGTGAGGTAACTGTAGCGCAGTGTTGCTGCAGACACAGTGGGCAGATCCAAGGTGATGTGACATCTCAGAGCGGGCAAGCAGGGAGACTTTTGCCTTCAGTAACGACCTCCCACCTGCACGCTGGCCAAACAAAGGTAAAACTAGTCCTTCACCTCCATTCTTTGTCTTCTGCTAGTTGTAAATGTTGTGTTTCAGGTTCTTTGAAGCACACCACACACACGCTGCAGGAGTTAGAAAAGGAAGACACTCAGTTTGCAAGCCTCGTGCCACTTACTGAGCAGAGAATCACAGCCTGAGCAGGCAATCCTCAGGCAAACAGGATACCTCACAGGAAACAGGAAAACAGAGAGGGGCTGACCATGTCGTGAAAACAGGAAAAGCTCCCAAAGCACAGTCTCCCCTATTCATTACTGTCCTCAGCCTGACACCAGCACCGCCTTCACTTTCTCTTTCAGACACAAACTGCAGCAGTGTGTGTGTGTGTTTGTACCTCCTCCCAAGCAAGAGCTCTCTGCACTTACAACTTAAATCAAATGTCCATTCCTAACAATTCCTCCTACAGGCCCCCACCAGAGGACTGTCCTAAAACTAATTCTAAGGTTGCTGCAAACCATCAGCAGAGAACAAAGGGACAAGCAGCCGCTAGCCTTGCTCAGTGTGTTCCCTTTTTGCTTCTTGCCAACACGCCAACTGAGCATCCCACCAGCCAAGGCAGCAATCCTTCGGAGCAGGGGCTCTCCTTCTTCTGGAGCTCAAGAGCAGAGCAAGTCCCTTGTCCCTGCCCAGGGTTTCCAGACAGTACTGCACAAGCTCAGGTGATATGTTACAGCAGTTGCTCCTTTCCACCCCAAATGTGGCAGAACTGTGGTGTGTAATGACCATTCATGCAGCACCTGACTGAGCTTTAGATCAGGTAACCCTGCAGGGCCAGGGATTAGTTTGAGGCAATTCACAGATCTTTGTATCGCCTCTTTCTGAGCCACTGTGCAAAAGGAAAGCCTGAGGACAGACTTATTCAAAATATAAATAACTAGTAAGATTTCATGCCTGCTGCCAAGGACAGCACCTCCACACTTCAGAGCAATAATAATTTTTTCTATAGGATCTTTGCAGTCAGCAGTGCAGAATCAATGAGAGACTTCAAGTCTGCCACCAGTTCTCTGCTCTCACAGCACAGACAGTGTTGCAAAGCAAACTGGAAAATGGGATTTGTAGAAGTCTGGCAGGGAAAGCCCAGGACAAAAGTCAGCTGTGTGAAGCGTTAGTTACAGCTTTGCTTTTAAGACAACTTTGCTTTTGATCAACCCGAGACTCTCGGACAGCTGAGTCAAGCTTGAACACTCTAAGAAACGGGCTGCCAGACACCAACCTTTCTCCAAGCACAAGACGTGCATTTATCAGACTCAAGCTAACAACCCATTGAACTCCTGGATTTCCACACCAGGGAAAAGGAAAGGACTGGGGTTTGTCCCACATGTTTGATCCTTCCTGTCTCTTTAAAAGCAGAGGCATAGCTCCCACTAAAATCTAACAAGCTGGTACACAAGATCAAAATTTGTTATATTCAGGCTGGCTGCTGGCAGGAGCCCCAACTGACTGGGAAAAGAAAAGGCGGTTCCCCAGCAGTTAAAGCTCTCAGACCAGTTCCCTGCAGTTGACCAGCCCTGACGAGCTGTCATACTCACAATCCATGTTTCCCTTCATCTGTTAAACAGGCAGCACTTTTATGGGCAATTTGGGAGGGCTCACACATTCTCTATTATGAAGCACATCTGTTTAATTATGAAAGGGATGGGCCCTATCAGTATAAATGTGTGCAGTGTAATGTAACATATACATATTATATAAAAAGCCTAAAGACCATTTCTCCATGTGTGAGTATAAATATACATCTGTAACATAAGCTAATTTCTTCCTTCTGGTATTACTGCCCTTTTTAATCACTGAAATAATTCTGAAGTGATTTTTCTTTTTTAATACTCCTACACCTTTAGAGTTTCTCTTTGGCAGTTAAAAAATCAATTAAGTCAATTCCATTTGCGTCCAGACTTGGTTCCACTTCCAAGTTCTGGGCTCCATGTGTGCTATAAGCATTCAAGAGTTATGTTCCTTACAGATTTATTTAATTTTTTTTAAATGCTCACATAGGAACACTAGTTTTTTAATTAAGAAAAGCCTGGAGATTATAAAAACTTATTTTTAAGAAAAAATTTACTTCTGTGCCAACTCTAAACCTTCACTAATGAGTAAACAGTGACTTCTGCTCAACCACTCCTTCCCACCAGAGCCTTAGGGACACCTCACAGTGCATTCTGAGCTCAGAGTTTCATGTTACTGATGATCTGATGAAAATCTCTTTGTCCAGCTCCCTAATGTCAGAGGAGAAGGCTGCAAAACAGGAGATAGGCTGCTGAGGAAGCAAAGCGTGTTGTGAGCCAATAGCTTGGAAGGATTCGGCTCTGGCCATTATTGCAGCCTGGTTTTGGATCCAGGATCTCATGGACCAGGAGGTTTTGCTGCTGGTCAGAGATCAGAAGGCTCCAGGAGAGCCCAGTCACATGTTCTGCACAAGCAAACACCGGTGCCCTTCTACAGAATGTAAATATGGGAGCGCCAACACCCCGCCCTTTTCCACACGCAGTCAGTCTCACCTAGACCACAGAGACATGAAATGAATCCAGCCAAGAATGAAGCTTTTGCTCCTTCCTTTTCACTCCGAGCCCCAGTGAACCTTCTTCCCTTACATAGGTCGATAAACCAGGAGAAGGGAGCGCTCTCGCCTGGGTTGCTGATCCAAGGGATTGCCTCATTCAGGATTTTCTTTGTGAACAGCAGACTGGGCAGAGCCCTACAGGTTTGATTTACCCCACTTTATAAGCACATTTCTCCATGAAGGAAGGACAGCCCAAAGCTGAGGGCACTCTGAACTATTTGGCATGCAGAAGAGACTTTGGAAGAATCCCTTAAAACATTAATTCACCCACTTCACCTACATCCACAACTAGTGGTTTTTAAGAAAATATTCACAAAAGCCATTCTTTAACAATGCAGATAAACATGATACTGCTTCAGAAAGTATAAACCTGTTTTTTCCAGGCTCTTCCACAGCTTTACCCATCTATAATTGAATTCCCAGTAGTAGCCTCTGTCTCTTGAGTTTTCACAGATTTTCTCCTGTCACCCTTTACCCTTTGCATCCATACCCTTTTCTTGTGAATTCATTCCCCATCAGTAACTATCTTTCTGCCATCATCCTCACGTTTTCTTAGCAGCTGTTACTGCCTCACTACTAAAGGTGGATCATAACAGCTGTTCTCCACTGTAGCTCAGAAGAACCCGAGATGTGACTTCTCAATAGAGCAAAATCCCTCTGCTCCTTAGACAGAAGGACAGGCTACTAATTTTCTGCCAGTGTGCTGCTGCTACTGGGCACTCCACTTAAAACAAAAATTAAGCAAGCTCCCAGGACAGGCACAACATATGTTAGACCTCTAGGCAGCCACCCTCCCTTCACACAGCCCTGACTTTCACTTAACCCCTTCTTCTCCTCAGCTTGCAGAAATAAAGCATTATTTCATAGGTCACAGATGGAAACCTCCGCTGCAAACAGCACAGCTGCCTTCAACAGCCCTTTGCATCAGCTATTACCTAAAAACGGCAAGGTTCTCCACCCATTATGCGCGGGGGTGTGGGGAAAGGATACAGAAAAGGTACCAGTGGCAAACCGTGTGATGTAAACCCGCAAGCTGAATACATTAGGAGCTGTGGACATCCCTTATGACAGCAGCGTCTGCTCTGTTAGCACAAGACGCTGTTCAGCAAGGCACAAGATGTCACCAGAGGCGGTGACAGGGCCCGGCCAGGTCTGGCGGCTGCCCCGGGGACCGGCCGGTGCCCCTCCACAGATCGGTGGCACGGTGATGGGCGCAGCCTGCCCTCAGCGCCCCAGGCCTTCGGGCACGGCCTCGCTGGGAGCGCCTGGCCAGGGCCGGCCGTGACCGCAGCCCCGGCCCCGCGGGTCCCCAGCAGCCCCGGCCCCGGCCCCACACGCGCGCAGGAGCGCCTGGGGTGTCTCGGGCAGGGCCGGGTGTGAGGGGCCCCTCAGGGCGGCGCCTCCCGAGATGGCGCGGCCCCCCTCGCCCCCCGCCCGAGATGGCGGCCCTCACCTGGGTCTTGGTGGTGAGCTGGATCACCGCCTTCCTGAAGTTGAGCTTGGAGTCGGCGCTGCCCATGGTGCGGCCCGGCTGCGGGCAGGGCCGGGCACGGCTGTCCCCTCACGCCGCCGCTCCTGGGGCTACGGCTGACGCCATCCCCGTCCCCGCGCCGGCGGCTCCCGCTGCCTCCCTCCCTCCTCCTGTCAAACCGGGGCTCGCCGGTC
>VXBT01001865.1:211554-233810 GCA_013400235.1 Oriolus oriolus
CCCCTCCGGAGCTCCCCCCGGCCCTGGAGGCAGGAGGAAGCCGCCCCCCCGGGCACGCAGAGCCGGGGCAGCGGCCAGGCACCGGCTGCCACGTCGTGCCACCTCCTCCTTCCCGGCTCGGCCGGGGCACCGAGGCCGCATCCCCGCCCGCATCCCTGCCCGCATCCCCGCATCCATCCCGCTCCGCGGTTCGGAGGCGGCGGGGCCTCCTCCTTCGGCGGATGCTGCGCGTCTCCCCGGGCCGCTGGTGCTAAATGCTGAGCGCCGACAGGATGGAGGAGTTTCAGAGCGAGGAAGAGGAGCCCTGGTACGACCAGCAGGACCTGGAGCAGGGTAAGGATGGGGGCACGCCGCAAGCTGCCAGGGATGGTGGGCCAGGGGATGCGCGGGCAAGGAAACGGGCAAACCCCGGGCACGGGAGGGTGGGACACCTTCTCTCTGGACTGCTATTTGGTTGGCAAAGCCAGCGCCTCATCCTGCAGCGGCAAATCTCAGCTCCGCTGCTCCAAACCACTGTCCTGGCCAAGGAAAGTTTAAAGCCGATGGATAGAGACAGGGAGCCCAGAGCTGTCCGGAGCACCAGGGCAGTAAATAATTTGTTGTGTTACATCTCCAAGAAAGCTGGTTCCCCAAAAAACTTGCTGCAGGCAGAATCAAACAGGGGTAGTTATGACATTGCTTTTATTTCAGAGCAGTCCAAGGTAGAGTTACCAGGCGCATTAGTTAGAAATTAATACATGGGAAATAATGTATTGCTGAGGATGCTGAAAGTCTCTCTCAAAAGCTTTTGCTATCCAAGTCCAAATCCAAACGGATCTTCAGCTTCTTAGTCACCTAATTACTTCTGGAGATTTTTCCAATCAGTCATAAAACCAGGAAAAATAGCGGAAGAGAAGAAAAAAAAATCAAGACCAAGTTTCAAGCAGCAAAAATAGCCTTGTTTAGAAGATAAACGTTCACTTGTGTAGTTTGCTTTGAAGTAACTGTACCTAGTTCAATGGAATGTTTATCCTAAGGCTGGACAGTTGGTACCTGTGAGTATTTGAGGCTTTTTTAAATTTTATTTTTCTTATCTTAATATTTTGAGTCAACACACTGTAAGTAAATAACTGGAAGAAGTCCCATTTCAGGCCAGTGGCCCAGGAATGAACTGAACCGATTTGCCAATGCGTAGCAAAAAATCATTCCTACCTAAACAGAGTTCCCTTCTGGCACATTGCACTATAGGTACAGTTTTATATTTGCTTTTCCCAGCTGGCTGTCAGCAGGGATGTGCAGTCCAGCTGCAGTGCCTCAGCCCACCATCGCTCCAGTACATTATGTCATGGTTTGAAGTTTATACAACTTCAGCTGCAGGACAGGGGCCCAGCAAGGAATGATAACCAGCCCCCCAGGGGTTGTCACAGCTGGGCTTTAACCCCAATTTCTCAATCAGCAGGAAGCAGTAGGATACTGGGCCCTGTTCTTTGAAACACAACACTCAAACGAAGCCAAGAGCACGGAGATGGAGCTATCAGCTGGATAAACAGTGCAGCCTTTGAATGCTCAGAAATTCACATTTCTGGGTGACGTCTTCCCGTGGCTCACAAGGGGCCTGGGCACTGGTCCAGGGGCGGGATGCAGGCTGAGGAACAGCAGAACTAGGGATGAATATAGGGAGTGTTGAACAACATGGGACCAATTGATTTTTAGCCTAATGCTGTCCCTGGTGTCAGGTTCATGAGTCAGCACTGGCACTGTACAACTGGCTCAAAACAATAAAAGCACCTTCCCACTGCAGGCCAGGTTCCCAGCTCTGTCCCAGCAGCCTAAATACAGAATGACTGTCTCCAGATGATGGATTGAAGCTGGGGACAGGCCCCACTTTTGAGCACATACAGAACTGGAAGAAAACACAAACCCAAAACAAAGCCCAGCTGTGGGTTTGAAGCCTCCTGTATATGAATAGGGGCTGCACAGGCTTGCACAAACTCAGAAGGAGAGATGTGGGAAGGCTTTAAATGGAATCAGCCAAGTGGAAAGGTCCTACAGGGTAATTACAACCGTAATTAATTTGCATGATGCACAAAGCATCACGAAGGACAGTGCTAGACTTTGTCCACATGCACTGTGCCTTTGCATGACACCCAGAGGTCTTTGGTGGCTGCACAGCCGTGGAGCTGTTGGTTTGGGAATGGGGGGTGGAAGCTCAGCACAAGACATCCAGCGTGGCACGATTAGAGGAGTTACTAAGAGGATTGGCATGCCAAGAGCCCAGGGTCGCACTGCCCAGAGGCAGTTAAAACCCACGCCTGGCAGCAGCGCCGGGAGGGCGGAGGACAAAAGCAGAGGCTTAAACACCGTTCCTTAGGAGCAAGGGGTGGGAGAAACAAGAAACAATCCAAGCTAGGAGAGCAGAGAAGGTTTTTCTGTGAACCAGTTGGTTGCTGGGCCTTTATCATCATTTCACAGCATCATCAAATATTTATTACATTTACATCCAAAACTGTTTGCTAAGCAACAGATGGCTTAACTGGGAGCTCTGTGATGATTATGTTAATTAACCATTTTAGCACCAGAGTGGAAATCATGCCTCCAGCTCCACATCAAGCACCTGTTACTTTCCTCCTCATCCTCCATGAGCTTCACCTTGCCAAAGTAACTGATTTTTTCAAAAGAAATCCAAATCACTCTCTTTGCCCTAAAGTGTCCACAGCAACTGGCTGCATCCACCACATGCTTCAGAAGCAGCAAGATCTGGTCCCCAGCGTCAAGGCCCTTCCAGCCTCATTCAGATTAAGCCAGTGCCTTTACCTGTTTCCTGCAAACTGTAGCACTCTGTGGCTCAAGGCATTGTACCAAGATGCCTTATCACATAGAAGCAGAGACTCAAATCCCAGCCAGGACCCTCAGCAATGACATGGTACCAGCAATGGTGTCCTGTGAGGCTTCCTTTGTAATGATGTTCTCTCTGGGAAGGCCTTCCGATTTGAGGAAAGTGGTAAAAATGGAGCTGCAATTCCCTGGTACCATGACTTAGCTGATTGCTTTGTAAGCATGAACAGGTATCAGTGCTGCTTTGGTCCAGCCACCTTCCATGGGTTGGGGAGTCTGTGCCTCTAAGTGTTAAAACCAGGATACAGTTCTGGTGAACCTCTTTCCAGCCACTGAGAATTTACGATGTGGTTGCAGTTGCATCACACCCTGTACACAGGGCCTACGTGCAGCCAGACCCCAAGAGAGAATGAATGAGCTAAAATTAGAGAGTCTGAGCTGCGGATAAGTGGGGGCACCTTTCCTGTTCATCAGGAGCGTTTGTGTTTGGGAGGGCTGTGTGCCAACTCAATTGCATCTGGATCCAAACAGACCCAGCAGCTCTGCCAGCCACTTCCAGCCATCATCTCCCCCGCAGCAATCTCCCAAGATGAGTCCTCCTTGCAGTCATCCCACTGCATTCCCTGATCTTCCCAGCCTCCCTATCCCCCTGCCAGCATTCAGGTCTCAGAGCAGAGTGCAGCCCAAGAGGAGGCCTCTCAAAGCCACCCTTACAATCTCTGGACCTAACCATAGCCTATGGCACATGGAGGGATTCTTGAGGTGTCCTGCATGGGGCCAGGAGTTGGACCTGATGATCCTGATGGGTCCTTTCCAAATCAGCATATTCTAGGATTCTAGAAGAGGGGGGTGATTCCTCCCACGTCAGTAAACAGCCTCTCACTGCTCTGAGACAGGCAGCAGCACCAGAGGAAGTGCAAGAACCAGCACATCACCTCATTGCCATTGCGACATCAATTGCCCTCCTGGGCAGCCACAGAAACTTTTGGGCCAAACCATCTGCAATGCAGGCTTGGGATGTTACAGCTGTAACCTCTAAAGGTCTCCAGATTTAATGATATTTAAGTCCTTCTCCTCTTGCCAAGCATCTGATTGCTTGCGTGCTAAGAAGGAAAATGACACAAGGTGCTGAGCTTGCACCACTCCCAACTCATCCGTGCAAAGACACAGGGTCACCAGTGCTACAGTGACCAGATCCTGGCATTGGGGTGAGCCCAAGGGATCCATGCTGGCACCCACTAGCACCCACACCTGCACCTCCCAGGTTGTCCAGAGCACTGCAATCCATTATCAGCTTCCCCAGAGGATTTACTGCACGGGGGAGCTGGTGAAACTCCATATTCTGTCCCTCATGATGCAGTTATCCCAGCAGTGCAGGTACAAGGCACACACCTTGCCTGTCCTCCAGGAGCACAGCAGTTAACTCCCCTCCCTCCCTCCCTCCCCAGAGGCAAGCCAGAAGGACAGAGCTTTGCCTGCAGTAGCTGAGCCACTTATTTATTTAGCAGTACAGTACAGCAGGTAGCTTATGGAAGTGGAAAGTTTTCAGTGACTAATTGCTGAGCTGCTTAGGAATGACAAGAGGGACTAGAAAAGTCACAGGAGACAGGGAAATAAGATGACAGGTCCGTCTAAGGAAGGGATGAGAGGTTCCAAATATGGGAAAAAAAAAAGGAATATATATAGGTGTATTTTCCTAGAGTGAAAATTCCCCTGTTACATGAAGGCAGCAAGAAAAAGGGGCCCAAGGAAGCCCCACACAGCAGCTTTCAGTGAGACCAGAAGCTCCTCTCCACATCTGCTGAGCCAAGGCACATACTTCCAGCTGTGGGAGGGAGCAGAATTAGAGGAACTATTGGAAAGGGAAAAGGGAAATAAAAAAACAAAACAAAAAAAACCCCCAAAAAAACAAAACACACACACAAAAAAATCAGAGTTTTCTGTATCTCCCATCCTGAAACAATTAGCTAACAGTGGCAATTCTCCTTGGCAAGGCCGTGTATGAAGGATTTATGGTCTGAATCCTGAAGGACATTTTCCCCCAGCAGCTCTGAGCCTGAGGGACTGGGAGCCAAGGCACAGGCCACTAACACCCTGCACGTGGAGCCTGTCCCCCCAGCCCAGCATTTTCCAATCCTCTTTCTTTGCTCCTGTACCAGCCAGTGCTGGCTGGTGACAGGGCGGATGCACTGACTCAGTGTGACAGGCAGGAACCACTCAGAGCAGTGGCAGCACCAGGGTCCCATCCTGCTCCTGCTAAAAGCAGTGCCAGCACTCAGGATAACGCACGGCTCGCTCACTCCCGCACTCACACACTCCATCTCCTCTCCCAAAAGGCTTTCCCAGAGCAGCACAGTGCTAAATTCCCACCTCATCTCACTCCAACAGATCTCTGCGCTCACACCAAACACATCTTCAGGACTTCCAAAGCTTCTACTTAATCTGCCCAAAAACAGGTACGTGAGCCAAGAATTTCAGAAAATATCTCCAATACAAAATACCCCAAAGGAAGGAGACCAGATGTTACACAACTGCTGCTTTTTGCACCGCTGGGAATTTCAAAGGGATTTTGTTACAGTTTATTTTTTGGTTTTTTCCGTGTGTATTTAACAAACAGTTATAAACCACCTCTCCAAGTGACAGTTCTAATGGTTTAAACAGCCTGTTCTCTGCAGCTTTCTGGGAAGTCACTGCAGTCTACCCCATGTATTGTGCAGCTGCCCTGGCCCTGCTCAGTTAATTTGCCTCCTCCTTGAAGAATTCAGACCTTCAAGTGTGTAATATCCAGGTCCATGCTGGCCTCTTCCAAATATGCAGCTGCAGCAATAGCACTTGGAGCAAGGACATGATCATGCCATCCTCCAAGTTTTCTTGTTCCACAAGCAAGTGTTGAGTCCTGGGAAGGCACCTGAACTGGGAGGTGGTGACCAAGCACTGGTGCCTGCAGGAGGAGGCAGAGCAAGGAGCAGCACAGCACATCCCACGAGCATCAGTCTTTGCAGCAGAACTGAGTCAAGGACGCTGGCTTTGGTGCTGGGCCCCCAAAAGAAGTATTGCTCTGCATCCTGCTCAGGACTAGTGATGGACATAACACCATTTGAGAGTACACCAAGTATTTCATCACTCCCTTTCCCTGGAAACTCACAGTTTACAGCCCTGTGCTCTTCCTGTGCAGCTGCACAAACAGCACTTATCACTCATCTGAGGTCAGGATCTCTTCCCACATGGGCGGCATCTCCCAGCCTGTGCCAATAGCCAGGCACAAGGCAGCTGGGCTGTGAGCTGAGCACTTGGAGGAACAGGGCTTCCTAACCTCCCCAGCAGCAGATGGGGAGGGAGCAGTAGTGGGGCAGCACCCTGCAAGATGATACACTTTTCTTCAAAGTCAAGGAAAAGAGCTGCTAGATAAGAGGCGGGCAGGTTTTTGGTGCTGCTGGAGAGGGTCAGGCTGTTTCTGCATTTAGCTGTAACACGTGGCTGTGGAAGAAAGGTCTCTGTACCTATATGCCTCTGGACACGAGAGGTAGCAGACAGAAGTAACCAGCAGTGGCAGGGTTGGCAGGGGTCTTGGGGGCTGCTACAGCTGCAAAGTGACAGTTGTGCTGGAATGTTTGCTCCCCGAGTGTCCAAATCACTCAGGATCAGTGGTTCCACCTGCCTCCCCCCAGCAAGAGGGGAACAAGGGCATCCAATTTGACTGGGAATGGCTCTGAGTAGGGGAATATGTTGTGTGAGCAGGGCAGGAGAACTGACACGGTTGTGGCAGCCCAGTGCTGTGGGCACTGTCCCCTGCCACGTGAGCACAGTGACCTGTCCTTCGCAGGGCGCCTTTGCTCGGGGCTCTGCACGTGCACAGCACTGTGCTGCGCACTCTGGTGCTCATCCTCCTTGTCCATCCTGGGTCACTTACAACCTCCTGCCCCCAAAACACACAGGGGAGAGGAGTTCTGCCACATGGCAGCCATCCACATGCCTGTGTCTTTAGCTTTAAAAGAGTAGAAGCGTTTATTCACGGTTTTCTGCAACCCAACATAGTTAATTAGTTGGAGATTTGCTGCCCGGGGGAGGAGCACACGCAGGAAAGCTCTGGCTGCCTTTCTCCCTCCTCTTTCTTTGCTCCTTCTCTTCAATAGCCCCACTTGTGTGTATTTATTTAGGACATTCTGATCCAGGTGCACTATCAGAGCCTCGGAGCCACCAGTCACCAAGCCCTTTCAAACCATTATAGCCTATAAGGCAAACACAGGCACTGAGGCTGTTTAGATAAGAGAACAGCAGGAAAAGATGCAGATGGAGCCTCAGCTATGGTCTAATAACATCCTCTGTGTTCTCATGCTGTAACAACTTGGCAAAAGGCACAGCGATTGCTGTGGGCACAGCGATGGGACTGCTCTGTGTGTGTTTGTAGGGACACAGCTCGTAAGCAGAGGTGACCATCCTGGGTCTCAAGCATTGATACACAGGGGGGAATTTGGAGTGCAGGATGATAAAAGGGAAGAAAGAAAAAGTATAAATTAAATCTAAAAAATCTGGTGAGCATCTGAGAAGACTAAAGGAGAGCAGATAAAGGAAATACCAAATAGAACTGAAAAATGCAGAAGGCAAGGAAGGGAGCAGCAGGGGCTGAGAGAGCTGGAGGGCTTCTCTGCAGCACAGCACAGACAGTGTGTCCCTGAGCCCCTTGTCAGGGATTTCCACTCCTTGGTTGTGCCACTTTTGCTCAGGGGGCTCAAGATAGCATGGAAGGAGCTGTTCTCAGTGCACTGGGCTTGCCTTGACCCCCTGCCAAACACCCCTCTGCCACCACCTGAGCCCCCCCGCACCAGGGACACTTGCAAAGCCAAAGGCAGCACAGGAGCACGTAACAGATTACACAAGAGAAAGAAAAGGAATAAAAAAACCAAGCAGGAAATCCAGCAAATCTCATTAGGGTAACAAAAACCACCAGTGTGACCAACATCAGCTCAGCCCAGCGAGAGCCACAGTTTGAAAGGAGGAGAAGGAAGAGGAGGAGGCAGCTGTGCTGCCAGGGGCTTAGGCACCCCGTTTTCTCTCACCCAGCCCTAACAGAGGCTTTTCCCCACCTCCTTCATTGGGGCTGTTTTACAAAGCAAGCTCTGCCTTTGTGGAACACCCCATTACACCAAAATAGCAGATCCTCCCAAAAAACACGCAGAACACCAAGCACAAAGCTGAACCGAGCAGCAACGTCTGAATTACGCCAGTGTAGAAGGGATGGGGAAATCCATGTCCCAACAGTAAGACTGGTGACTATCTGGAAGCTCTCCCTGGCCTTGGGAAACACTATCTTCTGTGGAATGGGTATGTTGAAAAGGCTTTTTCAGGTTGTTTTTAAGATGTTGCCAGATGGCATTTGCTTCCCTGCACCCCAGCAAGTTCCATTGCAATGCCTTATACAGGCCAAGTACAGAGATTGCTTCCATCACCTGCCATGGAGCAGCAGTAAGTGATACACAAAAGCTGATCTTCATTGTAATATACCCAGACAGCACAACCCCTTGCAACTAAGAAGGAAAATAAATGAGTAGCAAGTATACCTACCCCGGGGTAAACCAGCATAGCATCATTCATTTAGACTTTGAAAGGAATAATTGCACCCACCCTTGACTTTAAGTACCCGTGTGTAATGGAGCAGACAGTAAATGCCATTAAATTAAACGTCAACAGCATTAAACATCAGTTCTTAACTCTCAATGTACCCCATCCATCAGCTCACAAGCACCCTGAGCTTCCTCCAGAGACCTCCACACCCTCCTCCCTGCTCTTCAGCAGATGCATTCACCATGTGCAGCACGGGGCAGGAGCAGCCCTTTCCACAGCCCCACATTTAGGAAGGGGCCACAAGTAATTCCTTTAGAGATGCTCAGCTGAAAGGGACCTGCAAATCCGTAAACCCCTGCTCATCTGCACCACATAGCAAAGGACTTCCGTGCCCCCTGCAAGCTGCTGGCTTTGCAGGACAGGGACAGGGCTGGTTTATTACAGGTGAGGAGCCAAGTGCAGCATCCCCAGTGTGTTCTCTCACAGGCTAAACATGAGAATCCCTCGCTGCAAGAGAGATGACAGGGGAAAGTCCGAAGCAGCTGCACCAGATGGTGGCTTCCTCCAGAAAGCCGCATTTTGAGGAGCATCTGAACAGCGACCGGATCATCATCGTGCCAAGAGCAGCCGAAACCCGCCCGGCACCAGGCTTATGCTCTCCCAAAGTCACAGCCAGGAGGTGCTGGAGGGAAGAAACCCCTCCAAAGGGCGGGCTGTGGCAGAGTGCTGTGCCCAAACAGATGCAGGCCAGCACCGGGAAGGCAGAAACAGCTCCGAATCCTCTTTGAGCCTCTTAGCAAGGCTGGGGAAGCGCCCAGCTCTGCCGCAGCCCCATGCAGGGAACATCCACCTGTGCCAGCACTGCCACAGGATGCTGCCGTGAGGGAACACCCTGCAGTTTGTACCTCAGCCTCTTTCCACCAAAAGCAACCTGCTACAGCTTTTGGATCAGGATGGGGTTTTTTTTCAAGTTTCCTCATGGCACAGAGGTAGCAGAATTACGGCTGGGCTGCTGCTGCTGCTCTCTGCAGCTCCAGGACGGTGCCTCCTTGATGTTCTGCCCAGCCCTGCTCCCCTGTACCAAGCGCTGCTTGGATTCAGCTCCCGCTCCCTTCCCACCATATGGTCTCTCTTCTCATCCCCACCCTCCCTGCTCAGAGGCCTTTCCCATGGAAGCTTTCAGGGAAATGCAGCCTCCATCCCTCCCCTCTGCTGCTCCGCAGGCACAGCCCTTTGTTTGGGGACACAGCGTGTCTCCTTGGCTGGTGGTAATTAGAAGGGTCACGTCAGTGCTTGCAGTACAGGGAGCAAGAGGGCGCCAGGCTGGTGCTGCCCGCATCCACAGTTCTCTCCTGATAGGATTTGGCAGCATCAAGACCCCATTTTTGAAGATGAACATTGGCCATTTCACAGTGGTGCCTTCAGCACCGGCAGGATGTGGAAGGATGGGGCACATCGAGCGGACACACAGCACTTTATTTCTCCTCCTGCATCCAGAGGGGAGGGGGAAGGGAGGCATCAGCGTATCTGCTAAATTAGGGCAAGTCCTTCAGCACTGGCTGGCTGATCTGACAGTGGAGAAGCAAAGAGGAATACAAAAAATGTGGGAAAACCATAGTACTATGTAGAAAGGATTCCTGAATTCCTAAACAGTTCATTTTCTCCCCCAAACAACTCGGTGAAATTTCATATGCAGCCTCAGGTTTCTGAGGTCTCTGAGGAGAGGAGCTATGTGTTCCCTCAGCCCAAGCAGAGCCACAATTAGTACAAAGATCAAGAGGGATCTGGTCTAAAGACGACATTAAAGCACTTCCACACAGCATCCCCTCCCTCCCCACAGGCTGAGGGGACCAACAGGTGGGGAAGAGGACTCGGGCACAAGGGGATGGATGAGACAGGATTACCAAGGATGCTTTGGCTGGCAGGCAGAGAGTGAGGGAGTGTGTGTGACAACGGCTGAGGCAGTTAAAAGACACTAAAAGAATCAATTCCCCCATGTCCTTCAAGCCTGGAGTCTCCCAGGCCCTTATGCTCAAAATGGAAACGAAGACTCAATTTCCTCCTCAGAGCCGAGCCCCATCCTTTCCTCTTTCCCACTCATCCCCAAACGCTGCCCATTTCCCCCATTAAATTATTGCTGACAGAGCCCTTTAAATTACAATGCAGGATCTTGCACTGCCTAATCCACTTAACTCAACCCCAGCTGATTAAATTGGAAGCCATATGGTGGGAGAGCACTGGTGTAATCCGCAGGGACGGGGACACACTTGACTCATTACCTGGAGCACAGCATGGAGCCCTCTCACTCCACACCTCCACATCGGGGCCCTGCTTGCTGCCAGGGATGTGATTTCCAAGGTGCCACTCTCCAGCAACAACACTGGCTCTGGCAAGGTGGTGCTGACATTAAACACAGCCCCAAGCAGCTTAAAGGCACAAATTATCCTTCATCTCTGCTGGCATCTGGCTGTTCCCCCAGCCCCAGATGGTGTAGCAAACACTCAGGTCTCCCAAGGGCACTTCATAAACTAGGGAAATTTGGTGCTTGGAAAAAACCAAATGGGTGGAGGAGGTCTGTCCATGGGGAAACGTGCCAATAACTTGATTGCAGGGAGAGCTACGACTGCAGCTCTCAGACTGGGTCACTGTGCAGTGATGAGGATTATAATTAAAAAGGTCAGAGCCCTTTTAATAATAACACCCTGCAATGCAGGGCACAGCTGGAGAGCACATTCCCACGGAAAGGGGAGATTCGAGGACACACTGAGCAGCTGTTGGCAGCACCACATCTGGGGAGCCAGCAGAAAGAAACACAAGCAACACACAAACTAATAACGTATCAGCACATCCCACAGCACAGGATTATCCATCAGGAAAGCCCCATCCCAGACACTGACAGCACTGTAGCTCACCCCCTGGCAAGCACTCATGTCCAAGGTCAGTGTGAGCCTCATTTTGTGATGTCTGAGAGGTTTTTGTGATGTGTGAGAGGTCAGGGCTTTCCCAGGCTCAGAATATATCCCAGGTTCCCCTTCTTCTTGTCTTAGTGACCAAGTATCCCTCTTTCCCAATCAACTGCATGGCCAAATGAACCACTGGAGAAAATTATCGCTGCTCTCAGCTATGGCAGAGCCTTTGCAAAACACATCATTAGATGCAAACTAGAGAGGAGCATTACACAGGCTAAGAAAATGCCAGGGCAGGAGACCCAGGTTCCCTCACACCCTGCAGGATTGTCACTCTATAATTACCTACAGCTGCATGATAACCACACCAGAGGGACAAAGAGCAGTAACACACACCAGGCCCCGTTACCTTACCTTTTGGAAGGTTTAAGGTCAGATTTTCACTCTGCCATCCTAAGAGCTGTTACCTCTAGAAGCACCAGGAAAAATTAAACCCCTGTGCTCATAGTCAGGCTTTAAGAAGACAACCAACTCCTGTGACAGCAAAGGGCTGTTCTCAGAGCTAGCTGTGCTGTCCCAGCCCCACAAACAGCATCAGCTGTGTGCTCAAGCTTTGGCCAACACAGGATTCACAGGGCCTGGAGGCTTTTTCTTTTCCCAGCAGCAAAGACAGCATCTTAAACTGACCACACTGTCAACATCTACTTTTCCCTGCACTTCTCCTGAAGTCAAACAATTTCAGTGGCTTCCTAAGGGCATTTAGAGGTGGCAGAGAGTGAACACAAAGCAGTTTGTCCTTTCCCTGGAGCTGCCCCAAGGGAAGAGCCTTGGATTCGGCCGCTGCAGCACTGCCAGGGTGGCACAGCTGGGAGGTGCCTCCAGCCCCCTCGGGCCACGAGGGGTTTTATTACTCCTGTCAGTCTATTAGCGGGTGATGGATGGAGGCTGACAGCGAAGGCAAGGCACTCCCTTCGTTAGAGATAATAATATAATTTATAGAGCATCCCCAAGGCCCTGCAGGTCTTTACCAACCCTTTGTTCTATTCTGATGGGTGCTGAGCCCTTCTCAGCAACAGGGGATGGAGGTGCTGAGCACCTGCCACAGCCCAGATTCTGGGCTGATCCTGGTTACAGTGTGCAGGGAGTGCAGGAGGGTTTTGCAGCCAGCAAAGCACCAAATCCTCGTTGCACAGAGGAGCTGCAGAGTCCTGACTCGGCCTCCCCTTGCTCCTGCAGCCCAGAAAGACAAGAGGCCAGATCCTGTATGTTCTGAGAGCATGCACCCAGGTCAAAACATGCCAGTAAAACCAGTGCCATGAAAAATGTGCTGCTGTGCTTGGCATGGGGTCATTTCTGGGAGTCGGGAGATCCCACCACACCCAGCCATGGAGCTGCAGCAGCTTTGTCCCTCTGCTTTTCAGACTTGCACTTGGCTGCAGAGCTGGGGAAGACACTGCTGGAGCGAAACAAAGAGCTGGAGGACTCCCTGCAGCAGATGTACGCCACCAACGAGGAGCAAGTGCAGGAGATCGAGGTAGGGACACAGTCGGGACGGGGGTGGAGACAGGGGCTGCTTGGCCACTGCTGTCACTAAGGGTAAAGGTGGGAAAGGGGCACTTCCACCAGTGCCAGCAGCTCAGATGCCAGCAGAAAGGCAGGGATGTGCCGTGGGGCATGGAAGTTGAAGTATCTTCTGTAAATGCCTGAAGCAGGGTGGATTAAAGACTGCTCAAGGTCATCCCAGCCCTGGGCAGGGCCTCTTTCCCCCACGAACTGGCATCTTCCCTTTTCTCACATCCTCACTCCCTGCCCAGATGTGCACGCCAGATTCTGGCACCAGATTTTGGCACCAGGCTGCATCTGGGTCACGTTTGGCCTCCCCTTGCACATCCGCCAGCCTTCACACTCATTTCTCTCTGCTCTGCTGCAGCTTTCCCATGATCCCAGAGATTCAGAATCGCGTTTGTTCCCAGCTGGCCTCTCGGCACCCCCATAACACAGCCCCCTTTGTGAGAGGCATAAAATAGCTTTTTCTCCGAGAGCTGCAATCTAAACCCCCATTTCAAGCATCCTGTGAGGTCAGGGCACTATTTCTAAGAGCTCACAGAACTGATCTTAGAGGCTTAAACCTGCTGTGCCCGGGAGGGTTTTCATCCACTGGAAACCTTCTAGGGATCTGTGAGTTAAAAAAAATTGGACACCCCCTGATTTAAAAGGACACAGGGCAGAGGAGGGCTGCAAGTTCACAAGAGCAGCACATGATGCTGCAGGGATCAGACAGCTGATGTTTGAGGGAATGAGTGGATGGATTTAGCCATCCCCCCTCCAGCAGCCTGTCAGAAGCATGTCCACCATAGGATTTGGAATCTGGCGCCAGCTGAGAGTGAGCACCTGAGTAGATGCTCCTCTCCCAGTCTTCCCAGGATAAGATTTTGCAATGGCAGACTTACAGAAAAGGGTGTGCAAATCCACAGAAACCGCAGGTCTCCTCATATTTCACAGACTCAGAGTTTTAGCCTGAATTCCCAAGGAAACACAGCTTCTGCAATCGATCTGTCAGACGATGCAGTAACCAACTGGCCAATTTCAGTCAACTTTCAGTCCCAGGGATATCAACTTTCTGTGGTACTGGGAATAAAAAAGCAGCTGAATAGAGAGATTGAGGTTAGTGCCCTTCACAGAGGGCAGGGGAAGTTCAATCGTATTTTAGACACAAATCTATTTACAGTGGGCAGGGGGATGAATATTTCATCTGTGGAAGAGGTTTCAACCAGGCAGAGCCGCAGAACACATTGTCAGAGGAAGCAAAGGCTGTAGGAATTTCTGCTGGTGAAACAACCTGGGGATTGGACGTGGACTGCTCATGCTTCACTTTCCCTTGCAGTACCTGACCAAGCAACTGGAGATGCTGCGGCAGATGAACGAACAGCACGCCAAAGTCTACGAGCAGCTGGACCTGACAGCGCGGGACCTGGAGCTGGCTAACCAGAAGCTCGTGCTGGAAAGCAAGACATCCCAACAGAAGATCCACTGGTACGGCCTCCCCTGGATCCTCCAAGATCCAAGAGCCTTCAGCTCACCTTTCCCCTGCCCCGAGGTGCAGTCTGTCCTTGCTGTTTAAGCCATTCCCTTGTCGTATCGGCCCAGTTTTGCAGCTGTTTAGAACACAAGTGTGTTGCAGTAATGCTGGTTAGCAGGGGTCAGCCACAGCGCAGACATCCCTGGGATGAGGGCTGGATAAAGGAGTGTCTGAAACTGCCCGGAGAGAGGCACAGCAGCCTCTCCTCTGAGTTCCCTTGAAGAAGAGGCACATAATCCTATCAGGGAGATCCCCAGCACACAGCCCAGCAGGAACACCAGGCACAGATCCAGCAGCTCATGAAACCCTGGCTAGTCCATGCTGAAACACCAATTTATCAGTAATATTTTTTTTCCTAAAACAAGCCCATGATCAAGGTCATCCCTAGAAACAATAGCCTAAGCCATGTCCTTGCAATGCATCGTCATTTGCAAACAACTGTGTGGAGAAGGAGTTTCTGAGCAGACCGTTCTACAAACTGTCCGCAGACAGAACAAAACAAAATCTCTGCCCACTCTCTGTATTTCTCTACAAGACAAACAAAAGGAATAGATGCTTGTTTTAAGTGCAGAGATATTCCTGGATAGTGCTTATGTCCCAGAGGTGACTCTTTCAGCCAACTGATTTGAGGACAGAAGGATTCAAATCAATCCCCCCGTCCCTTTTTTATAACCAACCCCATTCATGAGTGACCACACAGAGAAAGACCAACAAAAACAAGTGCTGTCATGGTCCCAGGGCACACACTAGAAACTGGAAGCACCTTCTCTAGATTGGCTTTCTCTATAGGAAAAAAACACCTTTTAGGAACCTGTAGCGCCTGACTCCTCACCTGTGCTCCCTCCTCTCTCTGCAGCTTGACAGAAACGATTGAGGGGCTGCAGAACCAGGTGGAGGAGCTGCAGAAGCAGGTGGAGGAAATGCGGAGCTTGGAGCAGCTCCGCATCCGGCGGGAGAAGAGGGAGCGGCGCCGAACCATCCACACCTTCCCCTGCCTTAAGGAGCTGTGCTCCAGCCCCAGGTACGGAGCCTGGGCTTTGGCCACCCCCCCAAACTGATCCCCACAAACAGGGGAGGCGGTGGCTGAGCCTCTCGGGGGGTGTTCAGAAACCCCTCAGACATCAAGGTTGGGCTTCAGAGCCTGAAACCCGTGGCTGGAGCTGAAGGGGAGATGTTCCTCTCACCAACCCACCTGTCTAAGGTGGTGTTGGCGAAGCAGAGCCTTCATGATCCCAGCACAGCAATACTTCCCTTCCCAAACCAGCACAGCCTGTTTTCCCTTTCCAGCTGCCTTCCAGCACAGCACCAGCACCTCTGGCTCACCAAGACCAGTAGAGATGGTGCATTTTGTGCTGCGTGACTCCAGAACTCCCCCAGAACGCCAGTCACACACCCGGATACACCACGTACTGCCAAGTGCTGTACAAACACCTGCAGCACTACTGCATAATCCTCCTCAAAACTCGGCCACTGTGTTAATTCACTAACCTCATGAGGGCATTTCTTGCTCAGCTTTGTCCACAAAAGAGGGTTCTTTAAATAGATAAGCAATCAATAAACTTTGTCACTGAAAGCATCCTCTGCCAGAGGATATGAACCAAAGACATTTTCACTGCAGCAGCAATGGGGATGTTAATCAGGCCAAAACCTGACCCCCAGCAAAATCCACTTAATGTCTCTGTGGTTCTTTTCCCCTAGTCCCCCAATCCCACTCTTCCCCCATACCACAGGACCTTGGGTCCCTTTGCAGCTCCACAGTTGGCTCTGAAGGTCAGGCTGCCCTTCAGTGCCTTGAAATCTGTTCAATACCCCCCACCACAGCCGTGCCTCCCCCAGGGGAAGCCATGGAGCTTGCACTTTCCCAATCTGTTCTAAACAAACAGGATGCCATGGGTGCTTCACTGAGGAAGAAAACCCAAAATCCCAAAGGGAAGGGGGAAGTGCTTGTTATCACTTCTCAGGCAATCCACTCACTCCATGAGTTCATGTTCTTTTTGGACATCAGTGGAGTTACTTACATAACAATAAAACACAAATCCCTCATGGGGGTATCGCTTGGTCAGACTCGCTCAAGCATCCTTCTCCTCTTTCAGGTATGAGGATGCGTTCCAGGTCCACAGCTCTTCCACAGAATTCAACCAGAAGCCGCTGGAGAGGGAGAACGAGCGTCTCCAAGCCATGGTGAACTCGCTGAGGTCCCAGGTGAACCAGGAGAAGCAGCGGAAGGAGAGGGTGGAGCGCGAGTACACCTCGGTTATCCAGGAGTACTCGGACCTGGAGCAGCGAGTGTGCGAGATGGAGAACTGCAAACTGCGCATCAAGGAGCTGGAGGCAGAGCTCCTGGAGCTGCAGCAGATGAAACAAGTCAAGAAGTACCTGCTCAGCAGAGAGGACAACCTGTCCGAAGCCCTCCTCGAGCCGCTAAACAACGCCCCAGAAGCCGATTACATCGACCTGTCCGAGGAGGAGGGAGGGAAAAGCCACGGGACATCCATGACCCCTTCCCCAAACCACCCCGTGCGGAAAAGCTGCAGCGACACGGCCCTGAACGCCATCGTGACCAAGGACGCCGTGAGCCGGCACGAGGGCAATTACACCCTGCACGCCAACAACGTGCGCAAGCGGGGCATGTCCATCCTGCGCGAGGTGGACGAGCAGTACCACGCCCTGCTGGAGAAGTACGAGGAGCTCCTCAGCAAGTGCCGGCAGCACAAGGACAGCGTGCGCCACACGGGCGTCCAGACCTCCCGGCCCATCTCGCGCGACAGCTCCTTCAGGGACTTCCGAGGAGAGGGGCACGAGCTGGAAGAGCGGAAGACCATGGAGAAGACCATCAGCAAACACGTGGATGCCGTGGACAAGCGGCTGGAGCAGAGCCAGCCCGAGTACAAGGCTCTTTTTAAGGAGATCTTCTCCCGCATCCAGAAAACAAAAGCGGACATCAACGCCACAAAGGTGAAAAACAAGAGCAGCAAATGAGTCCTGGCTCTCCGCAGCTCCCACGTGCAATTGCAATGGCCACGTCTTCTCTTGAGCCCCAGGAAACGCCACGTGGCCCCTCTGCTTTGAAGGTTCGAGAGGTCTGCAAGCGAGAGAATGTCACAGGGACCCAACTCACTTTTTTTTAAGCTTGGGCTCTGGACAACCTGTTGGGACAATTGTACATTGTAGTTAGAGGATTTCAGAAACCACATGACGGATCTCTGCATGAGTTACTGCCGCTGCCAGACATCACAATAGCAATGTCAACCCCACCATGAAAAAAAGAAACCAATCTCCCCCTCCACCCTTTTCCAGCTTGTCCTACAGCCCGATTATCTGCAAGCAAAAGCCTGGATGTCCTCCAGTGTCCTGCCACAGCTGGAGTACAGTGTCTCAAAGCAAAACAAAAAGCCATCAGAACTTTGGGGGCTGCCCCAGCACAGCAGTCCAGTCCTCCAGTTTGGTTTTATGGCTAAGAACCTATGCTTGAACCCAAGAGACTTCTATTTCTGCCTTCCCCAAAGGGCAGTACGGTCTTGCTATTTAAGCCATTCTCTAATCAGTCAGGTTTTTCAGCTCTTTACAATGCAAGCTCATTGCAACTGGAAAAACTTGAAGAGAAACATAAAACTGATTGTTCCATCTCCATCAGCGTCACTCAGTGTTTCAGTCCACGCTCTCCAGACCTTGCAGGCTTATGGGATTTACTCACTTTAAGTCTGCCCTGGTATTTCAACCCAGGTGAAGCACCGTGCCTGGTAGGAACTCGGTGCCCAGGGCTTTCCCATAGTGAGACAAGAAGTGCTATTACAATATCAGAGACACACTTTCATCTCACGGTCTGGGTACCAGCTCTCTGTGCTGTTGCTCTTCAAGAGGTTGTCATTGTCCCATCGTAGCAAATTGCTTAAAAACAGCTTGCATGGGCTTGCAAAACTGACTCCCAGGGACTCGCACACAAGCCAGGGGATGCAGCATCTCCCGGGTCAGGAGTCTGGCCCTGGCAGTAGCACGGATCACCCATCACCCCTCACTCCTGCTCCAAACACCTCCCCAGCCACGAGGACAGATTTCAGCTTCCTGCTGAAAAGAATCTTTCTTGGCTGAGACACTGTCGCCTCTCATGTTCCAGTTCCCTTTCCAGCACTGAAATCTCCTCACTTTTGCTTCCACAGACATGCAAATGCGCAGCCAAAAGGCCACTGCAGTCTCAGGAATCACCAGTTTCCAGTTTCCATGAACTAGATGATGACCTTGTGCGGTCAGATGTGTTTTAGGCAGAGAAGCAGCATCTCATCACAGTTTAGGCAACACCCAGAGCATTGAGCCACAAAACCCAGCAGTTCAGTGTAAGCAACCTACTCTGTACCTGCCTGGAGCAACCATCAGCTACATCTGGATTCTCTTTTCACCAGCTTACATCCCAGAATCTCGGGTCAACGGCTGGGACTTTTGCAACATTGAGATAAATAAATGAGAATGTGGCTTTGGAAGGGGAAGACTGTTCAAATGGAATTATCCCCCAACTCCAGGGCTTTGATGCTACAAGGAGTGACCTTTCTTTCACTCTCCATGGAATTAATGCAGAAAACCCCACCCAAAACACCCTGTTTTGTTAAGCTGAGTACCACAGAGGTAAATTGGCAGGGGTGTGATGTGCAAACCACCCCTGCTCCAGAGGTCTCCTCCTCAAAACCACCAACTGCTCCGCTCTTCCACGCTCTGCATTTCCAGGCGCCCCACGGCCCCAGACGCATCCGGAGCTGCACGCACGGCTGTGGCTACCAGCTCTGTAACAGTATGGAGAACCTTCATGCCTTATTTATTTATAATGGAAAGCAGTTGTCTAATAAAATAAAATAAAATAAAAATGAACAATAGCAGCAAGAGAAGCGTTGTTGATTTCCTGGGAGCGTTCACCACCCGTTGACTTGGCGCTTGTAGCAGTGTGGGTTTAAGCCAGGCAGTGTTTGCCCTGCAGTCAGCTGATGCTGCAAAGGTGTGGGAAGGGAATCACCCTCACTCTTTGTTTTAAACAATCCCACGTGGATCAGCATCACAGTTAAGGCACAACACATTAAATATGTTTTTAAATGCTCTATTCTCCTCTCGAACACAAAGAAACACTGATTTTCTCACAGCTCTTACAGCTCTTTTTACTTTTAAGAACAGCACAAGAGTTAATTCTTTGATTTTCATGTACAATTTGGGTCAAGAAAGTGCTTCAGGCACCCTTGCAGAAGGGAAAGAGAATATGCTGAACTATTCTGCTGCATTATTTATATAACACACATTTTTGTGCACTTGGACTGCCAACACTGCCACGCGATAAAACCCCTCTTTTGTCAGCTCGGAAGTCTCTGTAAAACCACACAATTTCTAAGCTCCCAATTCAAATCCTATTTTTCTTTCGGCCTTTTCTGCAAACCACAAATCCAGAAATGACTGATGTAAGTAACATGATATTAGTACTTGGCTTGACAAAGGCACAGCTGCCGCGTATCAGCGGCGTGTTCAGCAAAGTGCTGAGGGCAATTTTTCTTCGGCATCCAAAAATATTAGTGGCCATATCTACACGTCCTGATTGACTGTGTGAGTCAGAGTCACTTGATTCCTGCCTTAAGTGAGGCTTTCAGTGATCAAAGGAGGAGAAAATAAGCATCTTCTGGCCTTTTGTGCCACCTTTGATCTAAACTTTTCCAATTGGTTTTTGGAACACCAAGGAAAGCTACACAACTGCACTAAGAGGCAACAACACAGTGCTGAGCAACCACTCTGCCAGAGGAACTAGTGTAACAGAGAGCAGCAGCTACTTAACAGCACACCCCCACGGTTCAGGACAAAAAGGAAAATTGCTGCATGCAATTAAAATGGATGAGGAAAAGTATGATGCCACAGGAAATAATCCTTAATTTCAGAATTTGGCAAAATCAGTGACCCTATTCAGCTTACAGCATTAAGATCAGCAAGGGCACAGCTTGTCAGCAATCTGGTTTCATGCTGAATTTGAAAGCTGGCATTTAGACACGTGCAGTTCCATCAGATCTGGTCTGGCTTCTCACTGTACCACAGCTGGAATAACCCTGCAGAAAGGCACCTGTTGTTATAAACAGGGAGGGGCCACTTGAAGCACAGATTCAAGGGATTTACAGTGCTCGAGCTCCCACAGGAAGGATTCAGCATCTTCCCTCTCTTACAGCAGTTGTGACCTTCTGGAAGGTCCTTCAAAGCCCTGAGGGACCTTGCTCCTACATTAACGTCCTGTGCCCTCACTCACACAAGGAGTGACCGGATCCTTGGACACCTCAGCCCTTCCCTCGGGTTTCTGGGATGGCTCTTGACAGCTCTTGCTCACCAGTGACCACCAAACGGGCTGAGGTGGCTTCCTCAGCCAGGACTGGTGACAAAGCAGTTCATTTCTCCAGCTGGAATGCCAAAGGTTTGGCTCTCCTTGGCTCACACCAAAGCCAGACCTTGCCATCCCAAGCCCTGCCTGACAGGGAGAGCAGTTTCCACCCATCCAAGCAGAGATCACCCAGCTTCTTGCCGAGGCTCTGTGGACCAACACAGGGTGGGAATGAAGCAAACCAGACAAATGTCTTTTTAGACCGGTCTGGCTTCAGCTGTGTGACCTTCCAGCTCCTTTCCCAGCCCCTCTGTGGCACTGTCCTTGGAGGGTGCTCCTGCACAACCACCACCAGCCACGTTTGACAACAGCTGGTAAATGAGTCATCCTGCTTTGAGTATTTTACCCATCCCTCTGGCTACAAATCACAAACATTTACCTGTTCCCTGTTAGAAATTAAGGTCACCAGATGGCATGGTTTGCCTCTGACAGCTCTGGGTTTTTTCCTTTTGAGCATTTTGTTTCCAGCTGAGTTTGGACAAGGGCAGTGGAGCAGAACCCCAGGACTCAGAGTTTTGATTAAAACTAAGTGAGGAGCCCTCTGTGGCCCTGAGCTGCTCCACGTTCAGAGAACCATCCATGTTCAGGACTTGCTCCCTCCCGAGGACTGAGTTCCCTGACTTTAAATGGATTATCTGTGTGGGAATCAGCTCAGATCCTCAGTCACAGTCTCTGTATCGGCTTCTGAACACCCATTTTGGCTTCACAGCTTTAAACAAGAGATTGTCAGCTCCTGTCAAAACAGCTGAGTAAATGACAGCCCATCCTTGCCTGTGCATTTTCCTGCTGCTAGGAATAGCAATCCCTGCCCCTCTGGAACGCACACCCTTCTTGTCAAGCCAGCCTGACAGCTCCAACAGGAGTAAAAGCTGCAGGATTTCCACAACTGCCTCACTCCCTTGCATCCCACATCCACCTCGGTATCTTGTGCTGCTATATCAGCATTCAAAGAAATAATCGTGTGTGTGTGTGTATATATATGTGTGTGTTTGTATGTAACTCTTCGGTGCTCTAGAGAGGACAAAAATGTGAAAACTGAAGCACCCCAGGTGCAAAAACTAAACAATACATAAAAAAGGCTGGATGTACTTTCATTTTCAGCACTGGCCCCCACGCAGGTCTGGGGTGCAGAGACACCACAACCCCTCCTGACCTCGCCCATCCCCCCGCGGTGCCCCACAAGCCCCATGTGCCCGCAGGACGCCCCACATCCCCCCCCATACACCTCCCGTTAGTGCTGCAGACACCTCCCCGCCCTACAGGCCCCCAGCCCGGAGACCACAGACATGACACGCCCAAGATCCATCGCCACAGCCCCAAAAGAGCCCCTTTATCCCCCTAAATCGCCCCCTTGCTCTCTCCGCCCCGCCCCGGAACGCGGCGCGCGGACGCTGTTTCCGCGGGGACGTCTGGCGGGAGCGCACCGCGGGGGCCAAAATGGCGGCGCGCACGCTACGGGGCCTGTGCCGGCAGCGGCCGGGGCTGGCGCTTCTGTGCGCCCGGTTCT
>VXBT01001865.1:250243-280138 GCA_013400235.1 Oriolus oriolus
CCGGGACAGCCCCTCCCTGAGCCGCCACGGCGGCCGCTGTCAGCAGGGTGCCCAGACTTGTCCCACGGGCGGGGTGACACCCCCGGCTGCCGGTGTCCCCGAGCCTCCTGTGCGGCCCCGGACCCCGGGGTGTGGATGGGCCGATCTCCCACGGTGCCGGGGCGCGTTACTCTGACACATCATCGCCTTGTCCCTCGTGTCCCACGGTCGGGGAGGTGGCGGCATCCCCAAGAACGGGAGCTGGGGTCCGCCCTCGTGCCTGTGACACCCAGATGCCACAGGCTCCGATCCCTCCGCCTCCCATGGTGGCACGACTCCGCTCAAGGAGCAACCCACCTTCCCGTAGTAGTGACAGCAGGGAAGGAAGCTCCTAGAAACAGGAATGTTACACTTGCTCGCCCTGAACGTGTTTGTTGTTGTTTTGTTTTTTTAATATATTTCACTTCGTTCTCGTAAAAGATCACGGTGCGCATTGCTTGCATGGCTGGACAGTTTTGAAGTCAGCTGCAGTTTATCATAAGGATTTTGCAAACAATTATTCTTGCAATTGCAGATTTTCCAAAGGATCAGCTGCACAAGGTGTTGTAAATGTGTTGTGAGTGGGTCAGCTAGAATTAGTCAGGTCTGCTGCTGCTCCATTCAGAGTTTAATCACAAGGTAAATCCTGGTTGTGATTGAAATATCAGTCAGCAGCATCAGTGAGGAGAGGAGATATTTCACAGTGGGTTTGCACAGTTTCTTATTGCTTTAGAGATGATTAGCAGGAGAAATAATGCTTTAAAGTCATTAAGAGAGGGGTATGAGAGTTCTGCAGAGGGTTTGTCAGTGCTTCAGAGCTGCTCAAGAGATGCTTTTGGCTGTGAATTGTTGGTTATTTAATGCCAGTAGTTGTTGTATTGCTGGGCACATGGCTGGAGCATTGCAATATGTGTTTGCAGTAGTGGAAAGGGGAAAAAAGATGAACTATTTTGGCTGTCAGGTGCCCTTAGCTAGAATTGGAGATCCCATTTTCCTCCAGAGCCTCCTAGTTAAACTAGTCTGGAGATCAGGCTTAGCCAGAACACAACTGCCAGGTTTTTGTTCTTATTGCAGTGAAAAAACCCTCCTAAGCCCAGCTCTTTTCTCCAGGTCCATAAACTGTGTGTACAAGTGCTTCATGTCAGGCATCTGCCGGCGTTACTGGGCTGCAACATTTGTAGATCAGATACCGAGAAAGCAAAATGGTTTAAATGTGGTGTCATTTGTACACCTCCCACAGGCAAACGAATCCAGGTTCTAAAAGAGAAACTGTTCAATTTATTGTGTCAGATTGGAATTATTTTCTCCTGGTACCATTGAACCATCCCTGTTTTGTTGTCAGGATGAGACAGGGGCCTATCTCATTGACAGAGACCCCACGTACTTCGGTCCGATACTGAACTACCTCCGGCACGGGAAGCTCATCATAAACAAGGAGCTTGCAGAGGAAGGTAAGAGAAAAACACCAGGAAAGGCTGTAAGTGCTGCTTGATAGCACATCCAGGAGCCCTCACCACAGACTGGTGTGAGGGTGTGATCCAGTTTCCCAGGAGTGCTTTTTGTAATGTTAATTGCTCATTAACGGGGATTAAGGCATCAGATTCTGTGTCTTCCCGAGAGCAGAGGCTGCAGCTCACAGCACACCCTGTCACTGCTCTGCTGAGCCCAAGGTCTGTTACAGCCCATCTGCCCCTCACAGGCCATGGTTCTCCCCAAAGAGGCAGCTCTGAGGGCTTTCCCTTGATGGGGGTAGGTGAAGAAATAGACACTGTACCATGAGATTTCTGATAATCCCAGGGAATGGGGAATAACCTTTCTTAAAGATCCTCTTAAGTCACAAAAGGAGGTGACAGCTAGTCAGGCATTTTCTCCTAGCCTGGGAGCAGGAGGTGGGTGGCAGAATTTGGAATTCTGACATTTGGGCTAGATTTGGAGTCAGGAGCAGGTGTTGCATCCTTGTGGCAGAATCATCTTCATTCTGCCCTGTGCAAGGTAACAGGATTTGTTCTTTGGGTTCCTCTCTTAGGGGTGCTGGAAGAGGCTGAGTTTTACAACATCGCGTCCCTCGTGCGGCTGGTGAAGGAGCGGATACGGGACAACGAGAACAGAACCTCTCAAGTAAATGCACCTCTGGGTTATGGAATCAGTTCTGTGGCACAGAAGGACAAGCGTGGCTGCAGGCCCTTGCAGTAGCACTTCTTTGGTTTGGCATAACAGGGGAATAAATGCTGTTAGGTGGATGCAGGGCATGGCTAGGAAAGAGTCTCCAGTGTGGCTTTATAAAGCACAAACCACTGAGTCATCTCAGCACTGCAGGGAAAGGCAGGGGACACTTACAGGAGAGGGGCCTGGAGCAGAAATGGGTGGTTATAAAGCAAAACATACTGCTTTGGTAAAGAACAGCTCAAACTCTTCCTTCTCTAAACCATTTTCTTCCCTTTGTCTCCCTGTGGCATTTTTCCCTGAGTTGATGCTCAGCTGATATCAGCACACCCAGTAGATTCAGTTTCAGAAACGTTTTTAAAAAGCAGCAAATGGCTTTGAAAGCTAAAGAAGTTTTGCTTTTACTGTACCTTAGACACCTAGAAAGCTTTTAAGAGAAGAGTGCCAGGCATATGGTTCTGGTTTGGAATCAGTTGGATGAAAAAGCCCTTAGAAAGCCTTTGGGGCTCTGACTTCCTAAGACAGGAGCAGGAGAGGCTTATTAATTTTCTAGAGTGATGCTAGACAGCAATTACTCAACTACAGCAATTGTTCTCTGTGCTCCAGGGACCTGTGAAACACGTGTACAGAGTGCTGCAGTGCCAAGAGGAAGAGCTCACACAGATGGTGTCCACCATGTCCGACGGATGGAAATTTGAACAGGTACTGTTACCAAAGAATGGCAGAATTCCTTTGAAAACTGGATATGGAATAAGCAGAGTTTCCTGCTGAGTTGCACTTCGCACTGCTCTGCTCTTCTGAATAAGCAGCCTGATCTGAGCAGCAATGCACTTATGTCCAGTTACTGACAGGGGAGAGCAGAAGTCACTCAAGCTGCCAGAGAGATTTCATTTTCTCTCAGGACATCTTGTCTCCTTGTCAAAGCCCAGAGCAGTTCTTCCCTTCTGCATTTCATCACATACACCAGGCCACAGTATAACAGTTCTATCCAGGAAAATTACCAGAGCCATGAAAAAACAGCATGGCTTTCTTGGAACCTCAAAGCCACGACTGCTGCATTTGCTAAAGAGGCACTGAGTGACATGAGAACTTGGTGCCAATGTCTTTGCAATGCAGCTGGTTCCAGGGCTGGGTGTCAGTGCAGTTGCATGTGGCATTAGTTCCAGGTTTGGTTTCTGGAATCAAACACAGCTGTCTTATTTCTGAGGAGGGAGAACTGCAGCCAGCTGGCCTGTGTGTTATGTTGTATTAAGAAACTACAGGATGGGCTCTGTGGATTACAGCAGTGTCTTCCCAGTTAGTCCAGCTTCAGTACCAGTGGATGCTATGGGAAATGTGCTGACACAAAGTGAGGCAGAGGATTAGGAACAACACTTCCCATCATTTGTTCCTATGGATGTGTTCTGTAACACCTGAAAACTATCTCAGAGTGGAGAGGTGGCCAAAAACCTGCCCCTGTGAGGAAACAGTGAAATCTTGACCAAGAATCACTCACTGCTCCATGGAAATGCAGTTCTCCAATGCCCAGGTTTTGCTGTCCAACAATTTACAGAATCTGCCTTTCACACATCCATATCTACATCCCCAAAACCTTGAGGCTACAGGCAGTGCCTTTCATGAGAACCTTTCATGGGAACCTGCACCCTTAGATCTTTCCTAATCTTCCTTTTCAAATCTATAGTATATAAATATGGAGCTGGCTTTTCTAAAATCCATTAGGACATGGAAGTTAAGGTGCATAGTGCACATTAAAGTTTCCTGGATACACACAGTTGATAAGAGTCACAATGCTTTCTTCGGATAACTTGGATTTATTTTCTGGAAAGCAGAACTGAGTTGTAAATGACAAATTAGCTCTGCACTCCAGGATGTCCTTTTAATGTAATAATGATAAATGAGACAGATGGGATTTCTTGGATTGAGTCCAGACCCCCTCAACACAACAGTAATAGAATATAATCCCGTTTACACAGATTCCAGACTCCATCTTGGCAGCATCCACATAAAGGACAGTGTCTGTTTGCCACATGTCCCCAGTTAATCCAGCATCTGCCTGGGGTAAAGAATTCCCATTTCCACATCAGTCACAAGGCAGGTTGAGAGCTGAGTTCAGCAAGGACCAGGCAATTTGCAATGCCTGCCCACATCTGAGTGAACTGGATATTATGTATTGCACAATCTATTTTCCCTTTTTCCACCCTCAGAAACTGGGCAGTGTTCTGCTGTGTTCAGCATTAGTTTCAGGCTGGAATTCCTTCCCGGGGCTCCAGGTGCCACTAGAGGGCTGTGGAGCTCGGCTGTGTCCACGCCTTACACACACACAGAGGAGGCTGCAGGGGACACTTTGGGTCCAGAACAGATCTCCTGGGACAGTCCTGTCTCACAGCAACTGTAGGAATAAAATCAAGACTTACTGATAGTTACCTTGGCTGTCTCCTGTTGCACAGCTGATCAGCATTGGATCTTCCTATAACTATGGAAATGAAGACCAGGCGGAATTCCTGTGTGTTGTGTCCAGGGAGCTCAACAATTCTACCAATGGCATTGTCAAGGAGCCAAGCGAGAAGGCCAAGGTAAGGCATTTGCTCAGATGTATCAATTTGAATTCCCCTAGGAAAGAAAAACCTTCCCTGCACCAAGCTGCAGCAGCTATTCTGTGGATCAGCTTTCCCATTGCTTTCTCTATCATCCCTTCTTGGAAGATTTCTTGTTTTACTGTAGGACAAGAGCTAAGGCTCTTTGTGCACTTCAAATTGAGACCAAAATACTGAAGGAAAGAGTAACTTGAAGAAGGAGAAAAGAGTAGCAAGGACCTTTGAGGTTAGTCAGGTTTTGGGGTTGAAGGATATTGCAGGGAGAAAGAAGATTTTTTGTTCTCTTTCAATCTTCCCCATCCCTGGAGGTGTCCGAGGCCAGGTTGGGTGAGGCTCTGAGCAACCTCACCTAGAGGAAGGTGTCCCTGCCCATGACAGAGGGGTGGAACAAGATAAGCTTTAAGGTCCCTTCCAAACCAAACCATTTATGAATCCACTTTTTTTTCACCCAAATAGAAACAAAAGGCAACATCCTTACCTCCTGGCAAGCAGCTGAGCAGAATTTCTAGAGAAGGGGCTCGCTCAACCTTAACCAGCCTGTCAGTTGTTGTGGTGGCATAAAAGCCCACAAGCTGATCTCACGTTAGTCTGTGTTTCCTTTCTCTGCAAAAAGCAAGGACCCTGAACGGGAACTTTTGCATTTAAACGTGTCTGAGGTTTTCATAGAAGGTCTCTTCTGTTTCAGATTCTTCAGGAGCGAGGATCCCGGATGTAATTCAAGTGTCCACTCCATTAAACTCCCGGATGTCACAGGGCAGTCCAGCTGGGAAGAGTATCTCTCCGCAGAGCAACCCGGCCCTTGTACAGTAACCAAGCTAATGCAAAGCAAAGCCGAGCCTGTCCTGCCAATGGCAAATAATTCTGGTCATAACCAAAGGCTTTTCTGTTACCCTGGAAACCGAGGAAGGAAAAGACTCTTCCATTTGGATAGTCCTTTCCACAAGTATTTGTTTTATTTTCTTGGCCAGCGCTGTATTGAATTTTTCCAACAATGGCTGGGCCGGATTCCCAGTTGGAGCCTTTGTGAAGGTTGCTCAGGTCCTCAGGCCCTTATAATCAATCCCACCTTCCACAGACTGCTGTGGGTGGGAAGGTCCATATTTGAGCTGTGCCATTTCTTGCGCCCAGGTCTGCCACCAAAAAAGTGCAGCGACCTTGCAATGCTCCCCCCTTCCCCCCCAAATCTGAAGAACAGGGCTTTAAAAGGAGGAACAAAACAACCACTCCTAAAAAACCCACACAAACCTTTTCCATCCTTGCTTTGTATTTGTTCCTTGTTCAATTCCTAAGAGCTGAGTTTAGATCTGAGGGGAGAGGAGTTGTGTCCCTCTGACACAGGTCTCACTGTTAACACACATGGGCTCCTGCTATTTTCCAAAGCCCATTACTTTGCATGCATAAACAAAGAGGCCTGTGTTCACCCAAAATAGTGATAGAGTGATAGTCCTGTCCTTCACACTTCTCCACAGAGGAAGAGTGGTGACATCTTCCCCTCCAGTACCCTGCCATGGCCATATCTTAGCCTGGTGCAAAGTCACAAGGTTTAGGGACTTGCTGCTGCCAAGTTCAGCTTTGCCTTGTTTGTCTCCAGCAGTGTGGGCTCTGTCTCCTTCCCTCACCAGGGAGGGCTCCAGGCAGAATTTCTTTTGTACTGTACCAAGCAGGCAGGTTTGCCTGACCCCACGAGATCCTTTGCGGAGGAGATCCCCTATTTACACACAGTGATTTACCTGCAGCCCCCTCGTGTCCCCACCTTTAAGAGATCACCTCAAATTACAGAGGGACATCACAGAGCTGGGGTAGGGGGGGTTGGTGAAAAGTTGCCAAACTATTGTAATGTTTCTTGTCCAAAGTGATGTGTCAACTTTTGTGACTCTTCTTTCCTTTTTTTTTTTTTTTTTTTTGGAATGCCTTGGATGGATGTGCAAAATGTTCATTTGTGCCTCTCTTGAATTCTAATCTTAGCCAAACTGCAGTCACTGGTTCCCCTGTTACTCTGTGCCACCCCTAACCAAGGGCATGTCCCTCCTAGTCTGGTAAATGGAATTTCATAGGAATTTGCTGCATGTTTTTCCCCTTTCACCCTGGCTTTGTTCTCTGTAGCCCAAGTGTCCTGGCACTTGGGTCATTTTCAGTCAAGTCCCAAACTGACATTACAGCAAAGTTTCAGAGATGCTGGAATTCAGACATTGAAAAGCTCAGAGCAGATGTTTCTCAATAAGCTACCAGAAAATTCCTCACCTGGACTGAGGAGTTGGGCTCCTTTCTGGAGGGCTTCAGCTACCTATGTTCTCCTGAAAGTTTTGACATAGAATTAGGCAGGTTTCCCGTCTTAACCACTTGTTGCTGAGAGGGTCCTACCAACAGTCCAACAACCAGTTCAGCGACCAAGACGTGCAGCAAAGACACTGAGTGGCACCGCTGTGCTCTGCCTGTCTCCAGTCCTTCTGCATGTCATCTTGCCTGTCCTCTCCATCCTGCTTTGCCAGTGTACCTCCTCTGGTGGAGCCTCTGCCTCATTCTCAAGACAGACTGGTTAATGTCTGTGCTAGATTAGTCCTGGTGACAGCAGACTGTGCCAAATGTCTTTGAATTCATGTTGTGTCAGTGACAGGCTGTTGAATCACAGCTGGCTTTCCATCACACTGAAAAACCCAGCTCTGCTTCCCTCCATCTGCCCTGTTTATAACATGGTGAGCTGGTGTTGGTGTGATCAGACCACACATCTTGGCTGGGCCTGAACAACACTGTGATGTGTACAGATCTCCCTCCTCTGTCCGTATCCTGTAGCCTCAGTCACTGTGCTCACAGCTAAGAAGTCAAGAAGCACATGTATGCAAGTTAGCAGCCTAAAACCCCCTTTACATTCTCATTTGTCTTATTCACCTTCCTCAGAGGAGGGAGTTTCTGGGAAGCAGTCGAGAAATACCAAACTAAAGGCAACAAGAACTGGTCAGGCTGTGTTTGTCCCATTGATGCCAGCTGAGCACCTCGTTCAACCATGGAGCTCAAAGCAACACTGGCTGCAGAGGGAGACTTCCATCCAGTACAGCTCAAGTAGATAAGAATAACAAGCACCTCTCTGGCTTTTTTGTGTCATCAAAAACGCCACATGTGGTGAAGCCCAGTGGAGGGTTGCCTGATGCAGTGATGCCATCGCTCTCCCCTCTGAGCCACAGAGAGCCTAAAAGTGACCATTAGCAGGTGAATGGCACAGCTGTTTTAACTGATGAGCACCAGAAAGATCAGAGTTGCATCTTGATTTTCCCTTCCGCGCTGCTTTTGGCAGCGAGGAGGTGCCAGAGGACCGTGCACTCCTTGGGTTCCATTGCAGGGTCCTCTGAAGTTCAGCAGAACAAGTTTGTGGTAGAAAACTAATCATTGGTACTGGATGCTCAAGCTTTTGGGTGATATTTCGGACCAAGCATGAAGTCCATCCAGAGCAGGTACATTCCCAGTGAAGGATTTCTCCTTCCCTGATTGTGCTAGGTCACCTTTACCCTGAAACAGGGCTGGTCTCAGCATTATGCACCAGTTGCATCCCTTCTATGCTCAAACAGGGCTTTTCCTTCCATTGCCTTTCACTCAGTCACAGCTATATCAAAATTAGTGCTGAATTAGGATGAAATTTGTCCCGTTCACTCTAAAAAAGTGTAGCATGTTGTGGTGAGTAGAGTAGGAGAGCAGGGGTAGATCTACTGGCTGTCCAAGAGTGTTTGTGCCTCTTGGGAAGGTTCACTTTAAAGCATTAATCCTGGGAATGGAGCGTATGACACTTTGGTTTTTTTAAAAACTTTCCCAGTGGCCTAATTGTTCCATTATGGCAAGACTGGAAATAACCTCTTGAAGTGTCTTTGTTTCTGCACATTTTTAAAAACTGATTTTTCTCAGGGGTGACTGAGTGGGCTGAGGCGAAGGGGGCCTGGTTGGCTGCGGGGTGGGGGCCTGAGCAGCCGGGCCATGGGCTCCTACCTGGAGGTTTTGTACAGTTTGTCACGTGTCAGTGCCCTTTGCTACTGTTTCTCTTTGTTTATTAAATGTGTTTGAATAACAGTTGAGATGCTGTGATTAATTTTTTTTTCCCCAATAAAGATTCTGAAATAGGTTTGAATAGTTTGAAGGGCAGTGTGCAGCCTGCTGGTTTCCCTGCACCACACAGATACTGCATTATGGGGGAAGAAATGTGCAGATTGGGCACTTGCTTCTGGCTTCAATTCACTTCTAACAACCATTTGCCAAAAGGAGAATCTAATGAGATTCTGGAGTGTTCCTAGGCTGCTTTCAAGGATAAAGGTACAACTGAAGCTTGTTTCTGATGTTTTCTTCTATAAAATAATCACAAATTCCACATTTATCTTAACCATTTCCACTGGCAACCACAAGCAAGTAGAACATCAATACAACTACTAAATGTGAGTAGCTAAAAAAGGAAGAGGGTTTGGTTTTTTGTCAGCTGTCACTTGCTAAACCCCTGCTCAACACTGGACCACACAGAGGAAGGGTCTGACTGTTTCAGCTTTGGTACTGCCAGAAGCTGGGTGACACTGGCAATTCAGGCCCAACGCAGTGAAAAGGAGGAGCAAGGACGCAAGTGAAGAATGGGATATCTTGGACTGATTTAATCCTACTTTTGATTACAAGTGGCTGTTGCCTCCTCTAGGTACTCTGAAAGCTGCCTGTCTCCATCCTCACTGCCACCCAACCCTCAAAGCCACACAGCAGAGATGGACTGACACATCCCCAAACCAGGGTTTAACATCAGCACAGTGGAAGAGGATGAGACTCCACACACAGGGAGCTCACCAGAAAGCATGGCTGAGCCAAGTCACCACATAGCATGAGTTGATTTAAGACAGTCTTTTCAAACCTCTTGACCCATCTCTCTGTCCCAGACCTGACTGCAGGTCTGCACTGCCAGTGAATTTGCCCAAAGCAAAGCCACACTTCAAGTGCCAGCAGAGTCTTGGGCAGAGGCGGAAACTGCAGGGCTGGCACTGCTGGCACCACACACGTGTTTGTTCACCAGGGAGGGCTTGTCAGCAGAAATTCAGGTTACGGCCAGCATTTCCGTAATGCCATAACCTCCCTGCTACCCCACCTTAGGGCTGTCCTGTAAGGCCACATCAGCTGGAAAAGCCTTTGTGCAGGACCTTCGACCATCTCCAGGTGTGCCAGGCAGGCGGTTCCCCTAACACAATGCCATGTCACCACGCAGGAGACACAAGCATCACGCAGCGGTTCCTACAGAAACCACAAGCTGGAGCTGCCAGGTCTTTGCAGCATCCCTCACTTTCCCATCCACGGCTGTGCAACCCATTAACTCCTTTAAAAATTAATTTCTTTACTTGCTGCAGGAAACAGGCGATGCCTCAGCATTACCAAGCGACGAGAGGTTGTGCGGGATTGGCAGTGTGCGTTACCAAAATAAAAAATGAACCCTGTACACCAGCTCTTAATGCCCCAGTCCTGCTGCTGCCAGGAGCCAGCCCAAAGCTCAGCTCTCCCTGTTGCCAAACCCAGGCTGCTCTAGAGCTGCTGCAGCAGCAGCAGAAGGGAAAGGGGGGATGGTTTGCAGCAGAACTAGCCTCAGCAGAGGGTTACGGCCCTGACTCTTGTCTGAGTTGGTCAGAGCACCCCAGGCTACCTCCAAATGCTGTTGCCCCAAGAAAATGTGGGATACCCAGTGAAGGGACACCCCCAGGGACAAGCAGCTCCTGTGGGTGAGGGGCTCCATCCATGGGGCTGTGCCACCACCAAGGCAGCAGGTGAATGGCACCACAAAAACACCCAAGGGATTTAGTACTTGCCCATAGCAGTACTTGATCCCTCCTACTCCCAGAGATAACTAAGGGGAAGGAATTCTCCAGGTGGCTTTGCCAGATTCTTGGGGGAAAGATAAGTAACAAAACATCACAGATTTTCTGATAGCCAGAATAAAGTCAGTAGGTAGTGCATGCACGAAGCTATGAGGGACTTGAAAACCCCATCATCAGACTTTCCTGCATTGGAAAGCACATAAAAGGAGCAATTCCACATCCTCCTCTGGAAAGAGAGGCTCAGGCTCCCTCTTGTCTCCCAGACTGTGTCCAGGGCCCACCTGGCTCCCTGGGGCTGGTGCTCACCTCCCCACAAGATTCCCATTAGTCACCTCAGCTGGCAGCTCACCTTGCCCCTGACAGTTTCGCCTGGAACACAATTGATTAATCTGTTTTTCTGGCCTGCCTGCTTGTGTCCGTGGACAAAGAGGAAACAGTAATTGACATTAAAGACAGGAAAGGGTTTTAGCAGAGTCAGGCACCTATCAGCATCCAACTGCTTGGCTTGGGGCTCCAGCAAAAAGCAGTGGAAACTGCAGCTGTGTTTCCCCTGTGCACACGTGGGAGGGTGAAACCCAGCGGCGCAGAGGTCCTGCCACAGCCATACATGCATCTTGCACAACCCCTCCACACGCTTTTCTGCTCTGCCTCAGGCTCTTGCACACAGACGAAGGTCAATTCGTCACTTACCCACCCACCCTCACCCGGAACAAAGTAATCAAACCAGATCTGTCTGCAGACAGGAAGCCTCCAGATATTTTCAACCCAGCTTACAAACTTGTTTGGGAAACAAGGACCTTGGCCACAGCCTTCCTAGATCTGGTTTTGAGGAAGTTATTGAAGGTTTAACCCAACTTTCACATGGGTAAATAACCTCCACATACCCTCTTGCTTTCCAGGCTGGAGAAACACGTCAGTTACTCCAAACCACAGTAAAGAAAGAGCTGCAATGACCGAGTAATTACCTTCAGATTGTGGTGTAACAGATGAGCAAAGGCTTATCTCAAAAGATACTTGACCTTCTGGCAATATTTCCTGTTAGAGGTCTCCTAGGTGTTTCCCAGACTTTAGCAGATGGGAGTCTGACCCAAGTCCATCAGCAGTCTGAAGTGCACAGAGTCCTCAAGTTTCATATGTCTCAAACAGTCCCCCAGTGAGCTGAGAGCTCCACTGGTCTCTGCGTCACCAAGAAAATCCTTGAGCTCAGGGCAGTCTGGGCAGCAGGTCCTTTACCACAGCCAGGAAAACACGCACCAGTGGTCCTGATGAATTCAAATGACAGTGGCTAAAAATGAGGAAAATCATTTGGGCAACCAAGCAAGGAGACAGGCCTTTAACCTGGGCACTGAGTTCAAGATGTCTCAGAAAAGCAAGCAGCTTAGACACTAAAGGGATAGAAAACACCTAACAAATGGTCATCCCCAATCTAATGTCCCTGTGTGCTTTTATCTAAAATTTTAATACAAAGAAACATGTAAAAAGTAAGAACGGGATGGTCATATTTGCTAAACCAAAGGGGATTTGCCCATGAGACAAAGGCTCAAGGCCATGTTTTGCTGTTTCCATACCCCCTCCCCCCCGACAATATGACGCTAAAGTGCACAGGGACCTGCACTTCCCACTAGGATAACGAGTTCCTGCCTTTCCTTTTCCAGAAATCACAAAATTGAACATTGTGATCCCTCTGGGTATGGGCAGGAAGAGTCTAAGTGTCAGCACTAAGTTGCTGGATCTTCTCTCCTACCCTGTTGTGACCTCTAAGCATCACCTATACCTTCCTCAGAGCAGGACATATTCCTTGGACAGGAGATCTGAGCAGGGCCTGGCCGGGGTGGCAGAGCATCTGCTGAGAGCTAAAGAGCCAATGCTGAGTAGCTGGAGCCTGAAAACCAGCTGGCTTCCTAAAAACCATGCTGCAAAATTTCTGGCTGAACACCTTCAACCCCCCACAACCTCCTCCACAGATCCAGCAGTCAGCCACAAGGAAACACTTCTCTTGATCCTACTCCCACTGAGTGCCTTATTCCTCATTAATAAAAGCCAATTTAAATTATAATTAAGGGCTTGTTAGAGGGAACCTTCAGCCGCTGCTCAGGATCAAAATGTCAAGCTGTGAAAGAGATGCCCTGCAGCAGGGTTTGACTGTACCCACAGCCATATCACATCCCACTGCCCACTTCCTCACCTACTGCAGGAGTGTTCCTGTAGCTAATGACAAAGTAACTTCATTTCTTGAAAAGCCTCATTCTCCCAGGAACACACCCCCCTCCTCATCTTCACAAATGCAGACAATTGCTGGAAGAAAAGCACCAGCAGCTTCCAGATATCCTCAGTAACCTCAGCCAGGTTCCTAGCAAGGACCTCCATCTGTTCAGATACTCCATGCCACCATTAGTCCCTCTCTCTGCCCACTCCCAGGGCAGTGTGGCAGGTTAGGGTGTCACACAGCATGAGCCAGAGCCGCTTCCAAAGCCACCTCCAGCATGAGTTTATGCAATGTCTTCCTCAGACTCATCTCCAGACCCCCATTGCCTCAGGGAATGCTGCCTTTCTTGGCACCACACTGCTACACAAAAGCACAGGCTCTGGTGGCAGTCAGGAGGGCAAGGGCCAGCGCACACACAAACCATCTGCAGTCACCCCCCAGCCAGAGATCTACCACCAGCATAAAGAGCAGGGACAAGCTACATCTTGCTGAATTCCTGCAGGCCAAAGGGAGCTGTCCGTGCACGCTCTGGTGCCAGCTGCCTCCTCAGCTCCCATTTCCCATCTCCAGGCTAAGCCGTGTTATCCCAGCACTGGCTGATGGCCATTAAACCTAGTGCCAAAAAGGGGGACTTCTCACCTGGTCTTATACCCGCATTATCGGCGATCAACGAGCACAAAGCAGCCAGGCAGACCCAAAGTCAACCCAGGAGAGCAGAAAGCAGCAGCGAAACTGAGCAAAAAGCAATTCAGGCAAGGATCTGGACTTCAATGCAGGTGGGGAACAAACAGGGTGGAGGGGGTGTGGGAGGAGGACACAGATGAGGCCGGTTGGGCTAATTAAGACCAATTAGTGCAGGCAGGACCCTGATCCCTTCTGCAAGGGGAGGATGTTGGAGTGAGGCTATGGGAACTTGGATGCTATGAGAGCTTGGGAAACTCAAGATAAACCAGCACTTCCTCCATCCTTGGCACAGCACCATTTTCTCAGTACCAGCAGAGCTGGTCTGAAGGGGTTTTGCCAGGGTTGTTCAGATCCTGTCCCAGCCTCAGGAATCTGTTTTCAGGTGCTCTGAGAGCTTGGTTTCTGTTGGGTCTGTCTACATTCCAGGGATGGATCAGAGCAGGAGTTTAATTTGTGACTGAAGCTGGGGCAGGAACAGCTCCCTGCCATAAAGCGCTCTGCAATCCCACAGCTGAAATGTTACTTCATTTCCCTTGCTTTAGACAAAAAACAAAACCCGAAACCAAACAACCCCCTACACTTCCTCTGCAAGAATCACTCTGCCAGAGGATTTGCTAATCTGGATCTCTGGAACAAATTCAACTGGTCCTTTTCAAGCGTGATTTGCAAGCTCTGAGGCGTTTGCACTTTGGTTTCCAGCCACAAAGAATCACAGAACCATTTGGGCTGGAAAATACCTTTAAGATCATTGAGTCCAACTGTTAACCCAGCACTGCCAAGGCCACTACTAAACCATGTCCCTAAGACATGGCCTGCCCCAAAGCTGCTGCTGAGGCTCCTGAGCACAGGACTGGTTTATCAAGCTGTACTGTGCTGGTAAGGAGAGGTAGAGAGCAGGGGACTTGCAGCCATGTCCACCGTGCCGCAGGCACAGCCTGTCCCCTGAGGGCTGCAGCCAACTGCTGACAAGTGACATCCAGCACAGACAAGCCCGTAGCACTGGGCCAGGCTGCACCACTTGGGCTGATGCTTTAATCAGAGCTAAATCTGAATTCTCTGCTGTCACCTTACTGAGTGACCTTGGAAAAATCAGTTGGGATATAATATAAGCTACATGGGAGAGGATAGCAAAACAAGACATAGTCTCAGGACGAAAAGGTACTTAAAAAGTCACTTATAAAGGTATTTACCAAGACAAGTACTTGGCTTTCCTACCCTCAACAGACACTGAGTGACCCCAAAAAGCAGTTTCCCACCCCGCTCAGTTTACAGTAAACATCTCGCTTCTGTACAGGCAGCTTATTTTACACATTCATAAAATATGTGTCCAGCACACACCAGGGCTGAGCTCAATGGCAGGCGGGTGCAAGAAACCTTCTTCTCCATTCCCATTCCTGCTACCAAGCTGCAGGCATTGTCCAGTCTCTGAACACCCCTCCAAGCCCCATTGCTTTGGGCAGTGTTCTGCCTCCCCCCAGCCACACTCCTGACTTCCCTGCTGGACCCTGTGGCTGGGTGTCCCTCCTCAGTGGCTCCACAGAAGAAGTGGGCTGCTCATCTCCCTACAGCGGTGCCATCAGCTACAAGCCCTTACTGAACCCTCTAAATATCATTATTTGCATAACATAAACCTGAATTGGTGAAATATAAACCTCTTCCTTCGAGGTGAGCTACATAAATGCCCCAGGCCCTTGTGTCTCTTGGCATAAAGGGCTGTCTGTCCTTGCAGGGAGCAGCCAGGAGCCCTCATGCCAGCAGCTGTTTGTCCCCCATCGGAGCTGAGGGAAACTGAGGCACAGAAGAAGAAGGGAGAGTCACTGTGTGAGCACTCTTGGTCTGCTGCCATAAACAGCAGCTACCAGGACTGCTCCACAACAGCAGCTAGGGAAATCCAAGGTTTGAATGCTGACGTCTTGCGGATCACTGGAAGAAGAAACAACATTCAGACATGAACAGGAGAGGATTAGCTTATCAGGGCAGACGGTGACTGCCAGGGAGTGGCTGGAGAGAAAGACTGAAACAGGCAGTTGTTCCCTGTGTCCCATCCAGGGCACTCGTGTGTCCTCAGGTGCTGCACAGGCTGGTAGAGAGAAGCACCTTTGCACCGTTCACCTGCTCCCAACAAAAGCACACTGTTTGCAGTAGGCACCCAGGTGTGGCTATTGCTGTGAACTCCAATCCTATTCCCAACTCTACTAATATGGGATGATCACGTGCGTGTGAAAATCTGCCCATGTTTCACAGGTGTCCCAGTCCTGTCACATTCATTGCTCAGCACCAGGAGCAGGTTGCCTGAGAGCATCAAGCCCGTAGAAGCAGGACAGCACACACCAGCCCTCCACTTTCACACCGTCCATCCTATCTGGATACCTTGGAAGGGTTAATCCGAGGGTTTGCAGCGCTGCTGTTGCTCGGTGTGGCACAGCCGGCTAAGCCAGAGCTGGAACAAACTTGTTCCTTTACCTTCATGCAGGCAGGAGGCAGCGAGAAGGCAGCGACGAGGTCGTGTGGCGCCTGGCAGCACATCCCCAGGGTCCTTGCAGCGACTGTGCAGGTCGGGCTGCCCAGGGGAAAAGGTGTCCCGCAGCCGGGGGCAGAAGGTGGATGAAAGCCATGGGGTCTGCAGCCCCACTGGAGAGTCCTCCCCCGCGAGCAGGCGCCCAGGGAGATGTGAGGGGAGCCAGGAATCTGCTGGACAAACTCAAGAGTTGGACAGGGCAGCTGGGAACAGAGAGGAGCTGTGCTTCTGCCTTTTTTTGCAGGTTTGCTGTTGCCGGGGAGAGGTTTTAGGCTGTCATCCAGCTAATTCACACCACAGAGACAAGCACTTGAATTAGTTGCATTATCTGCGCCCAGCTAAAGTGGACAAAGGATTAAAGTGTGCTGAGCACCACCACCGTGATTTGCATCTCAGAGCCCCTTCCCACGGGCCCCTTCTGCTCCCAGCCTTTTTTTTTCCCCTTCGTTTACTGGCTGTGAGCCAGCCAGCATAAGAGCCCTGTTTACAGAAATGATGCCTAGGTTAATATTGCAAAGACTTCATCAAAGCCTGTAGTCGCTACTGAAGCAGAAGGGTCTGAGCGTGGGCCATGAGCTGACCGGGCTGCGCACCCAGGGGATGAGCCGCGGCCACGCGGCGCCGCCCTTCGTTTGACCAGTTCTGGTCTCAGCCTGAGGTACGAAACTAACTTTCTGCCACCATGGCATATTTGAAATAATGAGCAAAATCAAGCTATTGTTCATCTCTAAAGCTGCACACAAAACCTAAGTGAAGCTGTTGTTTTAGGGTAAAAACACTATTTGAGTGCTAAGTAAATATTGCGCTGTGCAGTGACCTTACGGGCACTTTTTCTGAGCTCATCTAGCTGCCATAGATTATTATTTTATGCATGTTTATTCATGTGGAGAGGACGGAGAATGCTATTGCTATACGTTCCGTGCTGTCAGTCTCAGGGAAATCCAGACTGGGATCTCTCAGAAGCAGCTCTAGATCTAGAGAGGTAAAGCAAAAGCCTATCTGCCACCACTGGACTCTAATTAATTAATGGCTTTAAAAATGTTTTGTCACCACCACCATTTTGTAGGTAGGTGTAGTTTTCCTGAAAGGTTTGCACTGAGTTCTGCTGTGACACGCAACTTTTATAGGCTTCTATTTTACTTGGCATTTGCAGTTTTTCCTCCTCTCAGGAGGTCAGGCACGGGGGCTGAGTGACCTTAGCAATTGCCAGCAAGGGGACTCCATATGATGAAAGCAGGTGAAAGGGAAAATAAGGGCGGAACTAGGTAAAGCCAATTCATACCTCAGAGGAGGTGTGGTCCTGTCCTCTACCTGGCTGTGGTCAGAGTCTTGTGAAATATAAAAGGAGAATGCAGTGGTTTCTTAAGCAATCTGGTGCCAGGATCCTGTAGCGAGAAGGAAGGGAGGTGCTGGAAGAAATGCAGAGCAAGAAGTCAAGAGTGTTAGCTGGGAAAGGTGTGGGACACACCAGTGCTCTGAGCCTCAGGAACACCATCAGCTCTTCCCTGGAGGCCTGTTCGCTGGGCTGAGGGTTGCATGGTAGTTGCACTCCCTTCCCCAGCAGGCTGGCTTAGAGGAGAAAGGAGCTATCATGTCCCAAGGAGAAGCAGCAGGACGTGGCACTGCGAAGCACCAGGACCAGGGATGGGCATGGATGGTCCTGCTGGCTGCAGTGCTGCTGCAGGGGCTGACGCTGGGCTTCCCCTGCTGCATTGGTGTCTTCTTCACGGACCTCCAGCATGAGTTCCAGGCCAGCAACAGCCAGACATCGTGGTTCCCGTCCATCATGGTGGCCGTGCTGCATGGAGGGGGTGAGTGACAGCAGGGAATGGCCTCCTCCACCTCCTGCCCTTGTGCTGCTGGTGGGGGGATGTAATGAGGGTACTTTCTTTCAGCATTTCATTAAGGCGGGCGGTGGAAGGGACTGGGAGGTCCGAGCAGAGTGGCTGTTTGGCAGTACACAGCATCTCCAAGACACTTGGATCCCACAGTCCAAAGCTAAATGTCCACAGATTCCACGCTCTCTTTTGTCACTCTCAGAGTCAGCCAAGACCCTTGGTCAAAGAAGGCAAATCCCTTTCTCAGCCCAGTTTTTCCAGATCAGCAAGAACATAGTTATTTCTCACAGAAACTCTTTGAATAAGCCAGCACATAGTGCTGGAGCTCTGGTGCTTTCTTGGTTCATCTTGTCCATGAGAGCACATCTCCAAGTGCCACATGACAGCTCTGTTCTTTGTGGCTGAAGAGATGCCAAAAGCTGAGCTCCTCCAAGCTGCCAGCTGAGGCAAAGCCTTCTTGGGCGGTGGCACGGAGCGCACACCCACACAGGCATCAGGGTGGACGTGAGCAGGGCTGGATCAGTGCGGAATGTGGGTCACTCCTCCGCCTGCAGGGGTGAAAGGACCGTTGTGCTCTGTGGATAGTGGAGTGAATCACTGTTTTTCCCCTCAAAATAAAATGTGGGAGCAGCACACAACAGTGGTCCCAGATTCCACACACAGGTGCGGGGATGCTTTTCCATTTCTGCAGAGAGAAAACTTGAGGACTCCCCAGTGAGTGGCCTGTGCTTTGTGACCCATACAAATCCCGTGCTTATTTGATAAACAGACAACCCAAACCCTACCAGGCAACAGAGGGAAAGTTCCCAGGGTTGCCTGTGTATCCAAGCTCCTCCCTGAGTTCATACCTGCTGCCTTCTAATGCTGGTGAAAGTTGACACTACAAGATAAAGGGAAAATAAACAACCTCAGAGCCTGGAGTCACACTGATGCAAAGGCTGTGGCAGGTTCAGTCTGTTTCGTGCAGGACATTGCTGGTAGCCACCTGCACAGAATTGAGAGTTTGCACCTTAGCAGAAACAGCTAGGTCCAGAATATCAAGGTGCAGATGGAAAGAGATGTGGAGGGAAGCGACAAGGCGAGGAATCACCACTGAGAGTCAGCAGAAATAGAGCAGTATCCTTGGGGCTTGGAATTTGGAAGCTGCTGGGCATTCCCCATCCTGCCTTCCAGCCCCTGTGATCCTTCTGTGATTAGTGGGAAGGATCCAGCTGGGACCTGCTGGCTCTGGGAAATGGTCTCAGAAGCAGCTTGGTCCCAGCATGTCTAGGAAGGACAATTCTGGCAGTATCCACAAGAATGTCAATTATCCTGTCATCTTTAATGAAGTAATTGTTGTGTAGGAGGTTGGAACCACAGTAAAAGGTAATAAAAAGACAGCTAACACATAGGTCCAAAAGTTATAAATTAGATTAGGAAAGAATAGCCTCGTGTTAATGATATTCACAATAGAATCTGTCAGGGCACAGCCAGAGAGTTGTACTTTGCTTGCCAGTTATGTCTCCTCTTGCAGGGTGTTACAGCACAGAGGGGCTTGTTCTTATCCCCCAGTAGCACGAGGCAGCAGTAACATAAACCAGAAGGAAAAAACAACAAAATAAGCAGAGATCAAAGCCTCCCTCTCAGGCCAAGCACATATGGCTTTTGCTGCAACTTCTGACCTCCTTTTCAGGGGGCCAGGCTCTACTTGATTCAGGTTCTCCGATTACATCCATCATTTCAGCACTTAAATCTTTCCCAAAATTGCATTCTCCTGTCACCAGTATCTCTTAGAGGTGCCTCTCTCTTTTCTTCACCTTTATTCTTTTTAATTCAGAGGAACTGAAGGGGGGAAAAAATTATTTGTTGCAAAAATTGGAAGAGGAAGGGAAATGGGCAAAGCAGCCTGTTCTCAGAGCAGTCAGTACTGGGAGAAGGTTCCATGCAGGAGAGCTATGGAAGGAAACAGGGAAGGGCATAGGGCAAACAATGGCTCATAACTCAGCCAAATGTTTCCCATTATCGGTGCTGTGCTCCCTAGGTAAAAGCCATTAACGATTATTTTGTTATAAGATAATTTGAGAGATCTCAGGGTCCTACATCTGTCTCCAAAAGGGAATTTCAGGCCCCTACAGGTTCCTGCTCCTAGATATCCATGCACACAGACAGCTCTGGACTAACTCATACAAATGCAGCACTTTTGTTGATATTATTCTTGCAAAAGAAAGCACAAAAGCCCCAGGCAAGTGGGAAATAACATTTGAAATTCAGACAACAAGTAACCAGTAACTAATCATGAAAAACCCTTAAGGTTTTTAGAGCCAATCCCATTATTTTGTAGTGTTCAATTTATGCCTTCTTGGGCTAGTTAAACAGCAGTACCATCCTTAATGTCTTTAGCAGGAGGAAAAATAATGCAGTCACATTTGCTGGACAGTTTTTCAAAGGCCAGTGAAGTCTGAGGCGAAAATCTCCCAAGCAGATCAAAATACAGACAGCTGCACTCCTAATTTTAATAATGTTCCACTGTTCACTTGACTGCATGGATTTTATTTCAAACCAGATGTTGATTTAGGTCACAAATACGCCACAGGTTATATTCCCTACACTGACTGACTCCGAATTCTGCAGCTTACAGTCATTTTGCATTTGCTTGCATAACCTTAAATGTTCAGAATTGGGAAAAAAAGTTAATAAAACCTGGAAAACCTTGAAGATCCTCAAAGGAACAGGAAAAGAAACTCTACCTTCAGATCCTCTTCTGCCAGCACATGCAGAGAGAAGCACCTTCCCACTGATGGTCTGCAGGTGTGAGCTAATCTTCCCCTGCCCCAAAATAAAAGATGTTAAATGTTCTTAACAAACCAGTAATTTATCACAATCTCATGGAAGTCCATTTCCAAGGGTTTTAATGAAAATCCATCACATCCTACTTGATGGTCAAAATCCCAGCAGATCACAGACCTCCCCTCAGCCAACAAGCTGGCCAAGCACTTGGGAGGATCACAGAATGTATTTTCTCTTCCTGTCTCCCCCACTACATTAAGCTGCTGGGACAACCCTCGGGGTCTCTCAACTACACCATTTGATAACTGCAGCAATCCAGCAGGTACAAAATACTTCCTTCCTCCCTAATTGCTTCCCTTTTTCTTCTCTGCTTCCAGGGCCCCTCTGCAGCATCCTGGTGAAGCGGTTTGGCTGTAGGTTTGTGGTGATGCTGGGCGGGCTGCTCAGCGGGCTGGGAATGGTGTCCAGCTCCTTCTGCAAGTCCATCAGCCAGCTGTACCTCACGGCTGGCCTCATCACTGGTACGTACCAGAGAGCAGGGAAACTCAGCTGCTGTGCTGGAGATGGGAAATGGGAGAGCCCCGACTAAGCAGTCACATTTTTCCATTCGTCTGTGAAATAGGAGAACTCAGCAGCCTCCCAGCACAGCAGGAATCCTACAGCCACTAGACTTGGCCTTCACACCCCTTTAGCACACACCTCACCCACTCGAGCTCGCTGGGAAGTGCTTCTCTGGAAAAAGCTGCAGGTCTCCAGAGGGTAAACTGGGGGAAAGGATGTCTGTTCTTTTTAGTAGATTCTCAGCCTTTTGTCTTTCAAGAAGGGAGGGTTTTTTGTTGTTTTTCCAATCTCTGAATGTAATGTGTTAGGATAATGTCCTTCCCAGGTTCCCTGGGCTTGCATTTCACCACTCCCAATCTGGGGGAGAATGGAGACATCTTTTTCTAACAAAAGACCGTGTTGATTTTGAATAGAAGTAACAGATGGGAACTTTTCCTTTCCAAATATTTATCCTATGTAACTGACGTTCAGCTCTTGGTTTTTAATAACACAGAGAAATTAATTCCTTACTCTGGGACCAATCCTGCTGGATCTTGCGAGTTAAGCAGTGGCCACTGCATAGAGAGGAAAACAAGCAATTCCCTGAGCCCTGACAGAAGCATCGGGAAAGCAGCACTGCTCGCTGCATGTGGTGTAAAACCCAAGTTTTTAATGAACAGTTCCATAACAACTTTAGGAGTTGCAGTGTGTCACAGAAAAATGTTAGTTTAGATCAATATATTTACCATACCCAAGAACACAAATAGTTTAATTTACATGCAACATCCTTCTTCATCCCTGGTGAGGGGTTTCTGAGTATTAATCAGTCCCTGGGGGCTGTGTGGCCTGGCAGGTCAGAAAATGCTTCAGTGGCAGATGAAGTCATCTGTGGGTGCACTCTGAATTTGGGCTCTTTTTACCCTTTCAGACGACATTAAAGGATCATTTACTCTTTTATTCTCACCTTTAGGTCTAGGATCATGTTTCAGCTTCCAGGCAGGAGTGACTGTGCTGGGCTACTACTTTGTACGGTGGCGAACACTGGCCAATGCCGTGGCCTCCACCGGCGTCTCCCTCGGTTTCACGCTGTGGCCGCTGCTGTCTCAATACTTGCTGGATGAGATGGGTTGGAGAAACACCTTCCTCATCTTTGGAGGAATACTACTGAACTGCTGTGTTTGTGGAGCCATCATGAGACCCATTCAGCTAGCATCAGGGTCACTTCCACAGTCTGCCAAGCCCGAAGAGGAGCCAGGGAGCAGAGCAGAAGAGGCACAGCTGTCGAATGGAGCATCTCCTCACCACCCCACACTCCAGCAGCACACCAGAAGGACAAAATGCTTCCAGGTGCTGCAGAAGTACCTGGCTTTTGACATCTTCTGTCAAAACAAAGGTTACCAGATTTACACTATTGGAGTGGCCTGGATGATGATGGGGTTTGCCTTACCCCATGTCTACCTTGTGCCTTATGCCATCCACAACGGGGTGGAGGAACACAAGGCAGCCCTCCTCATCTCCGTCATCGGGCTCATCAACATCTTCATCCGCCCTTTCACAGGGCTGCTCTCAGGACACAGAGTCTTCACTGGGAGACGCATCTACCTGTTCAGCCTGGCCGTGCTCCTCTGCGGGCTCAGCAATTTCATCTGTGTCATCTCAGCTGAGTTCGGTGTGCTCATCCTCTACTGCGTCATCCTCAGCATAGCCATGAGTGGCATCGGGGCGCTCCTCTTCCAGGTGCTGATGGATGTGGTAGAGATGGACAGGTTCTCCAGTGCTCTAGGGCTCTTCACCATCCTGGAGAGCATCACCCTCCTCATCGGGCCCCCACTCACAGGTGAGAGAGGCTATGAAAGCTGGCTGGGGGAAAGGTGGTGGTTTGGAAACCGGTGGCAAGTGTTTGGGAGCATCAAGAAGAGGAATAAAGTAGTTTCCAGACTCATGGTGTAGGTGAGTTATGCAAAGGGAGCAATATAAAAGGTAGGGTCAGAAAGGAATGATCGGCCTCCTCTGACAGCCGGAAGGTCCTTTCTGCAGCTGCATCAAGAGCAGACTGAAAATATACTCACTTACTAAGCAATCTGATAGGTATGTGAGCAATGAGAGCTTTTTTCCAGTGAGTGGCAAGAAGCAGACAGGAATTACTATGAACTCTTTCACCATTTTGCCAGTTTGCATTGTTTTATCCATGAAGTCTCAAGGAACTGTGAAATCCCATTAAACAAATTAACTGTGTTCAGAATTATTACCAGTCCTACATTATTCAAAAGCCTCATAGTAAAAGCTTCTGTTCAATTTTTTTTTCCAAGTTCTGGAGCGTATTAATTTTTCTCTGGAGACAAGCAAGGAGCTAGTTATGACTCTCAGTCCAATAAATTATTCACAGTTCACTCCAAAGACCACTAAGTGGCCTGTCCAAGACACACCTGCTCCTGCAGTACAGCAGTAAATTCAAAAGACTAACAAACAACAAATGTCAACCTGAGCATGTCAGTCTCAGTTCAGGCTTTAGTTCTCTTCTCCAGACAATGAATTGTGGCTGCTTAGGAGGAAAATTATGTCTGGTTCGATAATGTGATGGTAACATGCACCGTATTTCATGGTACTCCCTGGCATTAGTGTGTCAGTCACTTTTCTCAAAGAGCGGAAAAGGTCCTTTCTTGGACATCTCTGACAGGAGCAGCAGGGCAAAACAAAGCACAGTAAAAGCAGCTCCATTTCTGTTTGTAATCCTAAAATCTGCTACAGAAGAGTGCACTGTGGAAAGAAACATCACCAATCTTGACTGAAAAATACAAACAAATAAACATTATTCCAGTATTTCCACATTGATAAGCAGCCTATGGAAGGTATCATGTATTTGGCCCAAGTATCACTTTTTCATCTCTAACATTAGTGTTAAATTACTCCCTTGATATCTCATGCTTCTAAATGGTTTATATTGAGGTCACTTAATGTTAGTCATAATCTTGTTGTGCTGTGAATTTGTTTATTCCTCATAACACAGGATTAGAGACTAAGGTTGAGTTTAGAAACCTTAGTATGTAAATTTCTGAGCTATTTCTCTATCTAGTCGTTCTATTTTCTGCCCTAGGATGTAATAGGGTCACTCATTCCAAAAGCCACTGAGTGGCAGTGGCACAAGTGTCCTCTGCTGAGCAAACAAAATGAAGCAGCAGGTTGGGGAAAAATTACAATTTCCTTTCTTTCCTGCTTTCTCTGTGTATTGAGAAATACTTTCTACAGAAGTATCACCTGACTTGTGACAACAAATAAAAAAGAAAACAACCTCTAGAATCTAGAGAAGAAAAGAGCACTTAACTTGTCAGAACACTTGTCTTTTGTATGTGGCAATTTGCTGAATGATGCAGGTTTAACATTCAGGTAAATGTATGCCTTTAGTGTGCCTCTTCTCTTTGGCTAAGCTATGGCTTCTATTTCAGGTTTCCTGGTAGACATAACCAGTGATTTCCACTACGTCTTCTACAATTCCAGCTTCTTCCTCATATCAGCTGCATTAATTATGGGGCTCAGCTTCTGTGCTCTGGAAAGAAAAAACAAATTGAGAGAAGCTTCCAAAGCACATTTGGAGAATCCCTCCAGATATCAATACAGTGAAACATTAACAGAGCCAAAGGCCGAAAATCGATCCCCTCCAGCAGTTGAGTACATCACAAGCATATGAAAATAAAGAAGGAAAAAAAAGAGCAACATAATGAAGTGGTCTGTACAAAGCAACACAAAGCCCAACACTGGTGGCAGATGAGAAAAAACCAGTCTGCTTTCCACAACTGTCATCTTCCTTTTGCACTTCCACTCCACAGGGCCATGTCAGACTCCAAGACAGTGATCCAGACCACGGCCCCAGCCCAGAACCCAGCACCAGCCAAGGAGACAAAGCACAAAGAGATCCGAGCTCTCCTAAAGCAAACCATGGGATAACAGCACCGGGAGACAAAAGCTGTGTCAGTTCAATTGGGTTAAGCCACCACCTTTAAGAAGTCAGTGGAATTTCACAAGCACATTCCAGCTGGAAGTGCTGGATAATACACATTAATGCGTAGTTCTTCACAAAGAAGTATTTTTGCTTCATCTGAATATGCAGTTTTGGTGCACAGGCTTCCTGGTTGCTTCCCATGTTGGGGGTGGCAAGACAAACACTTTCCACAGGAAGTGTGTTATTATTTTCCACATCTCTTATACAGAAGCAGCTGCGAGGGTTGTAGAACTCAGACAAGTCTCTAGTAAGATCAACTACTTTCTTCTGTGAAGCATATACAGTTCTTCATGCCAAGGACAGTTTCAAAGCCTCAAAATTCAACTCCAGAGCCTCAAAAAAAAAAACCCCCATCAACCAGAAAAATAACCCACCAAGCCTTGGAGTGCCTGCTTTGTATAACTACTGATACCTCAAGTGCTGTTTAATATAACATAAAAGAGGATTCATGGCTCATGTAAACACACTTCAGCATTAACTGGGACCCATTTGGGGCAGGGAGGGTGGTATTAGACCTAAGAATAAGGATATGCATTATTTTATAGGGCAAAATTCAAAGCAGCTGTAGTTCCTCTTTGTGGAGATCAATTCAGCTCTTTAGTCTTAGACTTTTGAACCTAATTACACCAGCATTCTCATTACAGAGAACTTTGTACAAACATAACTTATACTTCTTACAAGCACAAGCAGAACTTACAAATAAATCTGTGGGGAAAGCATACTGAGAAAAGCCAGTATTGCTGACTTTCTATCCATACAGCCTTGACTGTAAGTGGCTTTTTTCTACCCCATTCCCAGGATTTAGGCTTGTCACTGCTTCAGACGGTGGCTGCAGCAGCCTCAGCATCAGCTCAGTGTTCATGTTCTGTATTATTCCAAATCCGACCGACGCGGATAACAGCTCATGAAGTACGCGGGTGAAGATAACCCAACACATGAGAGCAATCAGAAAGGTAGAAGCACAAAATGGGAGTGAAATGGAAGAAGTAACAGCTTTCAACGGAGCTGCAGTGCCTGTCTAAGAACTGTTATATCAAACTCAGCTGCAGTGCTTATCTGGAGAACTGTCCTATCAGACTCCTAGTGACAAACCCACAGTTTTCATTAGAGCTCCCCAGACAAAACAAACAAACCAACAAAAAAACCCCCACTGTGGATGAAACCACCCAAAAACTGACTCCAAAGTCTTCAGAGACTACGACAGCTTCACAGCTGGCTTTTACACAGAGGAGGCATCAGCCCTTCAGAAGGGTTCCTGCTCCCACAGCTCAGTATCTTCTCCAGTACTGCCCTGGGATTACGGACCCAGGAGGATTTGCATTTCCTAATCAAACCTATACTTAAATAAAATGATTAGTGGGAGATATACATATCTAATCTCTCATCACGTGTTTATTAACTTATGTAATGCTTACACGGTCCATAACTATGAAGCAAACAGGGACCGGTGCTTCTCATCTTACCAAAACAGACCACTGTACGTTCCTAGGAAAATGAGGGGGCTTTCTCAAAAAAGCAATGAAAAGGGATTAAGTCCCAAATCTCTTCTAGCTATTGCAAATAAACAGCTAAGCAGCTGAACAGATTGCCATTTTCTCTGTGTGTAATTCTTAAATTTTAAATTCTGTTCACCTTTCTACATTCCCTTTCTGTTTTCTTATGGAAATATGAGGTTATTTTGCTCCAGATCCTCCCACTGCTACAAATGTCCTGGGCAAACCAGGCAAGACATGGTGTAAGCTACAACCCACCAAAATTTCTCGCAGGAAACAAAGGTTAGGTGAAGGAGCAATGGAATGGCTCCTGTATGGAGCCAACTGCTCCACCTGTAATGCTTTCGCCCTGGCTACTTCATAAGAAAGCAAATGTACAGGACAAAACCAAAAAATCTTCACCAACTGAAGCTGACACAGAGATCAGCTCCTCCTACACCAAGGTAAAGAAACCTGTTTTAATCATTTCTTGATTGCACACAGCAGTGCAAGATAATTTAGGATGGAAAGCAGGGAGAGTGCTTTCCAGAACTTCTTTTTGATACTCCCGGACTCATCACTGGGGTCACTGCGACTTACTCTCAGGCACAGGGAGAGGTTTCTGGGAAGAAAATCAATTCACAAACCTGTTATTTTAACATTTCACAACTTGCAAACATTTCTCAACTTGCTGACTGAAACCTTTCTAACAGCCTTACAGAACTCAAGCCTGAAAACAGAGTTGTCTCCCCTGCTTACTTTCCACAGACCCTTAAAAGTAACCCACAACCCACAGGTTTGAAGCAAATCCTCAGCAGACAAGAAGTAACATTTTATGCTGTGTTTCCACAGGTGAATAAAATGTCTGAGCCCACATAACAGAGAAAACAACCCTCCTCCTCTCCTTTCCACGGGGCTCCTCTCCCACGTGTGTTCCCAACCTGAACCCCAAGCTGCCTTGAGCAGGAGCTTGGCAAAGGATAACAGGAGGGACCTGAGCATGGTAATAATAATAATAACAATAAAAATATATATATATATATATATAAAATTAATAATAATATAAGAAGAATAATAAATATTCCCGCTCAGAGGGATCCTACAGGTGCAGCAACACTCAGTCTTCAGGAATCTTGGGGACCAGGAGGAAAAGAAAGCAATAGAAGTTCCCCTTATTAGTTTAAGGTCAGCCCTTTACACAAGGCAACCACAGCCCCACTGAGGCAGTTTCTTTAACACCAGCAGACAGTAAAATAACCCTGGCTTTAATTAGGGACAAACACTAATAACTCAGCCAGGTTACAAATCTCTGAGAAACAGCAGAGCAACAAAAATTGACCAGAATTAAGTGTTCCTTGCTCCCCATGTCCCCTCTTGTCCCTCCCCTGCTCCCTTTATCACTGGAGATACTCTGACCCTTGCAAGATAAGCATTTTGGCAAGAAGCACCTTTCCTCACTGAAATGAAACATTCACTGAGAAGGTCACACTGAAATATTGCAAGATCATGATCCTTAAAAGCCTAAGGTTCTCTGCCAGGGTAATACTTGGGAAAGTTTAATATTGTTTATTTATATTTAATAGCAATAAACCCCAAATAAAGCTTACAGCAATCTTACACACTCTAAGACACCTCAGAAGTGCAAAATCACTTAATTTAAGAGCTTGGCTTGCTGTTTGCAGACATGGATAGCAGCTATAAGAAAAGCAACAACTACTAGAAATTAAAATTTCCTGAATTCTGGCTTTGATGTGCTATGGAAGTCACCAGAATAGCCTCTGGAGCTGTGACTACCCTGGCTAGACTAGCCCCTGCTCTGGGAACTGCTCTGGCAAATAGCAAGTGCTTGGAGCATTCAGACCATTAAACTGTACAGACAATACTGGATGAGTAAATGCAGTTCTTACAAACAGAAGTAATTCCATTTTTCCTTTTTAAACACAGTTTTTCCCCCCCTTATTAGTCAATCCCAGTAGTGCTCTGTTTGTATGGACTAGCTCCCTGTGTTTGCTTTCTCTGGTCCTGCTTTCCCACATTACTCATTCACCTTCTATTTAATGACAGATGAAGCTTTAAAGTGTATCAACACTTACCACTTACAAAGGCACACAGTAGAAGAGATTTCTTACTACAGTTGCAAAACATTCTAACATAGACATAGTTCGTAGCACCTTTGCTGATGATCTTCACATATATATACTCAAATATGCACATAAAAATACATATATATATTTAGACATATACATAAATACATACTGGCTTCAGTTGATAATTATGCTAAGAGCTGAAGTTGTTAGCGCTTAGCCTGGCTTAAACTTTTATACCAGGTAGAAATAAATACCTTCCCTTTCCTGTTCTGGTCTCCCCCCACCATTATAGTGTTAAAATATTTAGCATTACTGCATTCAGTGAAGCTTCTTTGCTTATCCTTCTACTTAATATAATCATGGGCAGATAATTTTAGTGCCCCCAGCTGTGTGGGTTATCAGCCCACCACTCTTGTCACTGGTGCCACGTGGATCAGTCCATGACTAATTTGCTTGATATGAAAATCAATTGTATTTGAGATAACACAAAAGACAACATGTTCTCGCAGCCTGTTCCTTGCCTTATCCACAGAAGAACATCCATGCATGTAATTGCTCCAATAAAAGCAGTACAAATTTCTGCAGAGTCCACTCCCACAGTTTATTATCTTTATTAACCTTTACCTTGTATATTTACACGACATGAACCATAGTTGAACCCTCTTGCAGCACGTAAAACTGCGGTGGTTTCACTGAGCTGTTTTAGATCAAGACAAGGGAATTGCTCCGCTCTGTACCCAAACCTTTGTACAACCAAGGCGGAATCACCTGCTGGTCTTTTAATTCACCCGTTGGCTTTGTTTCATTTTTTTCCCAGGTAATTCACCTCCCTCTGCACGTATGTTTTTACCTTTTCTCCCTCAGCTTCGTGAGCTGCAATCCCGTTATTTAAACTGGAACTGATCCAGGAGCAGCACTACCACAAGGACAGCAGCACTGGGGTGGAGCAGCAAAACATGTACAGAGGTGAAAATTCTTAAAGTAAGTAAAGAATGGGGAAAGATCAGCTGCTTTGCAGAACAAAGCATTTAAACAGCAACGCTTTGCCATATAACAAGACAAGTCAAATACCTCGACAGAGGCTCATTTATTTTTATATACATTTTTTATATTTTATATATTTTTATATATAAAATATATAATTATATATAATATATTTAGAGAGAGAGAGGAGGAGGAGCCACCACCTCTCCTCC
>VXBT01001865.1:280148-300576 GCA_013400235.1 Oriolus oriolus
GGGCGGGCCTTTCCTGCTACGGTGAGGCCGCCGGTTCCTCTCCACCCCTCGGAACACCCGGTTCCTGAGCCGACGCTGCCCGGGGGAACGGGCAGCCCGGTGCGGTGTCCCGCGATGGAACTGGGCCGGCTGGAGTACCTGCAGGCGCTCGTCACCGAGTTCCAGGTGACGGACAGCACGGGTAACAAACGGCGCCGCTCGCTCGCCCTCTCCGTGTCGAGTGTTTCCTCCCACACCGCGACCCTTTTCCCTTGCAGAGGCCAAGGAGCAGGTGCTGGCGAACCTGGCCAACTTCGCCTACGATCCCAGCAACTACGAGTACCTCCGGCAGCTGCAGGTGCTGGACCTGTTCCTGGATATGCTCACCGAGGACAGCGAGACCCTCGTGGAGTTTGCCATGGGTAAGGGCTGCCCCGAGCACCCTCCCTCAGCTGTCGCCGGGTCAGGGGACACCGGGCCCCGCGCTCGGTTCGGTCGTTAATCCGCCCCAAATTCACGTAGGGCTCCAAAAGCAAACCCACACTTTGCTGATAAAGCCTCGTTTAGCGCAAAATGGGAGAGGGGTCAGAGGCAGGCATGACCCTCCATGTCCTCACAGAGCTTAATGAAGATGCTATCTGGAAAGGATTTTGGGGTTTTTTTTTTCCTAAACACTGCCTGATAAACTTTTTACTGAAATCTCTCCTATAGAGAAGCAGTCATTAATTCATAGATTTTGCCAGGTACATTGTACAGATCTATGTAACCATTCTGCTATTGGCAACTGGTCTTCTAGAATACTACTTGACGTTTTTTAATATATCCTCTGAGGAACTGCCTTTCATAGTCTGAACATAAGCTAAGGGGCCAGAGTGGTTCTGTGAGATGATACTAAACATATGCGATTTTTAAGGTTTGTGGCTGCATCTCGAAGTTTCGAGTTTCAGACATTCTGTGGTTCTTGGCTACTAACTCTGTTATCTCCATTCTCTGGCTTTCTATAGTACCTGCAATAAACTGCTGGTTTGTGTCTTCCATTAGGGATGAGTGATCCAGGAATCATTCTGTGGAAGCAGTTACATGCAGCAGTAACAGTGCCCTCTAATGACACACAAGAGGAGGAGTGTGCTGGTGGAAAATCTCGGGAAAACACGGCCTGGGGAACCGTTAAGAATTTTCCATCCGAACAGAAGATCTGGATGTTAGAAACAGGGTAAGCGGTGCATTTGGACAGACACCTTTCTCTTGCCGTTCCAGGTGGTCTTTGCAACCTGTGCTTGGATAAAACAAACAAAGAGTACATCCTGGAGGCCAACGGGGTGGAGCCCATCATCAACTGCCTGTCCAGCTCCAACGAGGAGACCGTGATGTCGGCCGTGACCACGCTGATGTTCCTGACGACGCCGCGGTCGCGCGCGCAGACCACGGCGCTGCCCGTGGTGGAGTGCATGCTCCGCTTCTCGCTCTCGGCCAACACGCGCCTCAGCAACCTGGCATCCATCTTCCTGCAGGATTACTGCAGCCCTCCGCAGGTGGAGGAGGCCAGGAACCTCAGCAGGCACACGGCAGTGGGGATTCCTCTGCCCAAGGACTGAGCGCGGGGCTGTGGAGAGGGGAACCTCCCGCTGTTCTCACTTTCTGCTCAGCAGGTTAAGAGTACCATTAAAGAGGGGAGTTGGTCCCACCAGTGCTGGGGTTCAGTTAACAAAGAGGATGGAGCAGCACTACGATGGCAGCTGGGCCAAGCACACAGCTAAGCCTGCAAGCAAATATTTAAAATAAAGCAGGTCGTGGCTGCACATTGGAGAGTACTTTGCCAGGCGCAGCTCAGCACCCAGCTGGCACAAATAACCCTTCCCAGCAATGAGGGGTTTTCTGCTCGGGTCATTGGGCAGAATTATATCCACTCTGGTTCCTGGCTAGTTGTGCTGCAGCTCTCCCCTTCAGTGTCAGTGACAAGTGACGCCAAGTGTCAAGTGACTGAAATGTCACAGAAATTTATCCCTCCTGCAGAGAAAGGAGTTTCCCTGCCCTGGCAGTTCACAATCTCTGCACCCCTGTGGCGCTAGTTATGCCATCCTCTAATCATGGCACAGACAGCCAGCTAGGGAATCACTGCATAGGGCAGGCTGTAACTACCCTATAAATGAAGAAGTGGTAAGTTTTTCTTTCATTACCACTGGTGAGAAAGGTGAAGGAAAAAAAAAAAAGGGGGCTCATGGCATTCTGGCTTATGAGAACAGCTGTCTTGTAAAAGCTTCTCTTAATAAAACATTAACTTATATGCTGTGTAATCAGTTCTGTGTGAGCTCACGAATGTTTTTCTCCAGCATTTTCAGCCTTTGCCCACTCTTACTGAAGCACATGGGCCAGAAATTGAAGCCAGCATAGTCTCTTTTCATTATCAGCCAGTGAGGCAAGAGAAAATGCAAAAGCCAGGGCGGCTAAACACATAAAATTTAAAAGGTTTGACTGTTGAGCCCAGTGCTCCCTGACAGACACCCACACTGGGTCTGCTCACCTTTCAGAGCCTTCCTTCTTCCTCTTTTTCCCTCCCCTCTGCCACTAGCGGCGCAAACCAACCAGGAGGTTAAACACACACAAAAATCCAACCACACCTGCTCATAGTTTATAGTTTGTCTCCTCCTACAGCAAACATCCAAAATGCTACAGAAATTAAACTGAGTGCAGAGCACTCTTCGGAAACCCAGAGCACTGTGCCTGACATGAGCAGCTCATTTCCTGTGACTGACCCCTGCACTGACAGTGCCTCCTGGGCATGGCAGGGGATGGGCTGGTTGTTCCCTGGCAGTGGGAAGAGCGCAGCATCCCCTTCCTGCACTACTGCCTGCGCTTGCTTTCCAGGATGGCCTTCCAGTCGTCGGCCCAGGAGCGCAGGCGCCGGCGCGGGGCCGGCAGCTGGACGTGCCTGTTGTGGCAGCAGGTGAACAGGATGTGCTCCCAGCTCGGGTTCGGCTCCGCGCCTGTGGGAAGCGGGGAAAAGCTGCCATCAGCTGGGGGTGGCTCCCCAGCCGAGCAGCCAGCCATGGAAATGCTGTTCAAACCTTGGATGGTGTCCTTGTCATCAAACAGCAGGTCAGCGGCCACCACGGTCTTGTCTCGGGTCAGAATAATCCGCTCCACAAACTCGGGTCCCAAGTGTTTCTCTACCCACTTGTACTGCAGAGGCAAGGAACAGGAGAAAATCCCGCTGTGCTCTCAGGTTGCACATCACTCATGTCAGACCAGCCCTAATAAAGCAAATTTTTCCCCCTGTAAGCCTTCATCTGTGTCTAGGAATCCCCACATGGAGACTGGCTGCGGCCCAGGATGCTGATTAAACCTGTCTGTGTGACAGCCTTCACTCAGCACTGCCCTGGCCGTGCCCAACTGTTGAGTTTGTGAGAAGCACTGGCTGCTTGCCCAGCGCACGTGGGTTGTACCCATCTAAGTCATTCCAGTGACCAAAGTCCCCCTTCCATTCTCGTGCCACTGGCAAGAAGGATTTATTCCAACACTACAGCCTCCTCAACACAGCACTGGCCTCTTTTGGAGCATCTCAGGCTCCAGATTTAGACTGAAGTAGGTTTTGCTGGTTGATGGTTCTCCGGAGTGGAATCCCCTGGGATTTCCCCATCCCTGTGGGCTGCACTACAACAGCTCCTTTGCTGTCACCTGCTGACACAGCTGGTCCCAGCCCAGCTCCGAGAGCCCAGGGCTCACGTGCTCCACAGTAATTCTGGCACCATGTGGCACTCGGAGATTCCCTGTCCTGAGTTACTGCTCTGCGTGTGGGAAGCTGTCCCTCAGACAGGGATTGAGGGAAGCCTGGCAGCTGGAGCAGCTACTGTCTTTAGAAAGGAATAGCTTCAACTTGGGCAGTATGAAACGGCAAGGCCTTGCAAAAGCAGCATTAAACCAATAAAAACAATTCTCTCCCACCTTTTCCACAATGCAGTGCTCGTATTTCCGGAGAGGGCTCGTGCAGATGAAGACTTCAGTGCTGAAAAGAAACAGCCTTTGTTAGCAGTCAGGGGAAAGTGTGTAAGATCCTGAAAAAGGGCTGCAGGGTGCGAAGTGTCCTTACTCCTGCATGTGGAGCATCTCCTGCACAGCTTCCAGGGCTCCTGGAATTGGATCCAAGCCTAGGAAGAAGCCAGGCGACTCATAGACACTGGCTACCTTGGCCTGCAGGAAACAGAGGACGATGAGCAGTGGCTGTGCTCTGTCACAGCACTATCCAGTCACCCGCTGTGTGACAGCCTGGTGCTTCCTCCCAAGAGTGTGTCTGTAAATTTCTCACCTTTTGGTTCTGGGAAAGGTCCAGTTTGGGCATACAAGAAGGAGAAGTCACTTTCTGGTGGCTCATGAGGAGGCAGAGCTGCCCCCGGCCTGGCTTTGCCCCCACAACCAGCCCTGACCCACTGGAGTCTCTGGGGGCTGAGAGAGGCAGAGCTCCCACCCCAGCCCTTCCCAGCAGGTCTCTTTCAACTGACTCAGATGAAAACCAAAGGAACAAGTTGGAGTCTTCTCCTCCTCTGTCACATTTGGCTGAGATTTGCTGAGGGCTCAGGAATTCACCGGGCGTGGGTGGGCAGATGCAGGTGCTGCCCATCAGCCGCCTTTTCCTTCAGAGCAAACAGGGCACGGCGGTGACCGTGCCAACGGCCCGGCCAGCACAGCCACACACCCGGGGGGAACCCCTTCAGCAAGAGGGAAGGATGAGGATGCAAGTGCTGGGAAAGCTCCGTGTCTTTGCTGCTTTTTATGATTTTCAATCATCCACATAAAATATTGTTAAAGGAGCAGACCTTGGCTCCAGCCTGGACAGAGCTGTTCCCCCCGAGGTAAGGGGCTGGTGCAAAGTCTGCTCCAAAGAGTCTGAGACCGCAGCAGGACGTTCAGAGGTGATCCCTGTGCTTCCCCAAGAACCTTTGGCTCTGTGAGGTGACCTGTGCACCCCATGAGCCCCATCTGGGCTGGGTTTGGGGGTGCTGTGGGACACTGCTCCCCTCGCCTGGCTCAGCACTGGGCTGAGCTCTGCAATTAAGGCCTTTATCCCTTTTGTGTCTGCACCTGCTCTCAGTGTACACCCACCTTCCATACAGGCATGTGGGATGCCACATGAACCAGAGAGGACATTAATGATAAACAAGTGGGGAAGGAGGTTAGCTCTGAGGGTAGAATCATTTTTAAGTGAGTGTAAATAGGAAAGAAGCAAGATTACTGGAGAAACAATGTTATCCCAAGCTAACATAGCCAAAAATGGGACAACAAGGTATTTAACATGATACAGTACAGTGGCATCTTTAAAAGGAAGAGCAGTATTTCCAGGGCAGTTTCCAGGTAGGACTGTCCTTCCAGTCCTTTTTCTTCTTAATTTACTGGTAAGACATGTTCACACCTTTTATTATTAGGAAATTTACTGGTTTGAATCCAGCTCTGGTTAGTTAATTTTAAGGATTGCTCCCTGGTCACTGCTCAGTGGCCTGTGTTAAATGAGAGTGTTTCAGAGCAGATCACAGCTGATGGGTTTTCCCCTTCCTTATCCCACATCCCATCATGGCAAAGGACCCACAGCAGCACCGAGGGCTGAGGCCCCTTCCAGGCCTAAGTTCCACCCTAAGACAGAGAGATTAAGCTTCCAATATCTCTTTACCCTGAGACACACAAATCTTAACTTCTTTGGGGTCACATAGTGAACTTCAGAGGTGTCGAAGCAGCATTTTTCCACAAGCATTAAAGTCATACATTGCCTTGCCACTGAACAGTTTGGAAAACTTAATTCTTGTTAAGTATTCTTCAAAGGCAGGCTGCAGCCTTTGCTTAGAAGAGTCCAGCTCTTTAGAGTCCAGCTGAAGGTCTCCTTGCTCTGCATCACCAGTGGAACATCAACATAAAACCCATTTCAACTGGGCAGCAGTGAGGAGTTAAACCAGACTCCCAGATCCTGAAGCTCACTCAGTTATCACCACCTACAAATACTCATAAATCAACAGCCAGAAAGTTGGAAGCACTGTCTGATTTCACACGCAGATCAGAAGAGGTTAAGGAGCCTGAATAGGTGCAGACATGGCAATCAGATCTGCCCGGATCTCTGTTTCCATGCAAAGCCTCCCTGATCCCAGCAACAGTTCCCTGGAGCTCTTCCCAAAGAGATTGAATTACAGACTTGGGGCTCGTGTCTGAAAGCTCTTTTATCCTACAGCAAGATACCAGAAACTGGCAAGTTTCCACCACGTCACAAAAAAGTCTGGCTTTGTTGGAAAAGGCAATTTGATTTGATGACTCTTGGAACCAAAAGCCATTTCCTCTGGTAAAAAAATGACTAGAAATAGAAAGTAAAACCATTTTCTTTCCTCATTTTCATGCTACCAATGCTGAACGCTTCCTTTTAACTTCCATTAGTAAGATAACAATTTGGATACAAAACTGGAGGGACTACATCTGTCCCTAAGCTTTCCCATTTGCAGGACTTAAAAATAATTCTAGAAATTTTTACCACTGGTGTGGGTGTTGAATCCTTTTCTTGAAACTGTCTGGGGCCAGAAAACATGGAGATAAATCCCCACCAACAAGATGGCCACACACAGGAGGGCAAATAGGCAAGTGCGGTGAAAAAATCTTGAACAAAATAAAAATGGATTAGAAGTCCTTCTAAATAAAAAGGATTTACAGTGTGAAATTAATGATCAACTCGCAATCAAAACAAAAATGAAGTAATGGCTCAAGTTTCAAGGGGCAGCTGCTCAGCACCAACTAAGCATGAACACCACTCGGGAAGAGGTGATGCATAAATCATCACCACAGCACTTCCCAGCCCATGTCACAAGAATATCCCACACCCTGGAAGTCCATGGACAGACACGGCCAACACCTGCCACAAAGAGCCTGGTGTCCAGCTGACCCCCTGGTGTCCAGCTGATCCCCTCCTTTCAGCACTGACAAACAGCAGGCTCAGTTTCCCTGCATGGACACGTGGCCCCACAAACTGCCCCTGTGTGGGCTGCTGGTTCCTGCCAAAGCTTTCCCTGCAGCTGGAGCCAAGGAGAGGCTTTCCACGGGGATTCTCCTGCCCCCCAGATACCCTATACAGCCACAGCAGAACAAACAAGGGCTCTGTTTTTAAGCTAATGGATGGTATTTACATAAAACCCAAAGGAGCCTCAAATCTTTAAAACTATAACTTTATTGTTCTGCCAAACATACCTAAACCAGCCCAAAGCTCCAGAGATTACTGAAAGAGACAGACACACAGCACAGCTCCATTAAGCTAATTTCCTTAGGAAGCCAGGCTAGAACAGCAAGATAAGAGCTTTCTGCCACTGCTGGTGTGCGTGGGATTTGAACCAGTTATCTGGTTATTTCATTGCCACACCTAAGGTCTGGGGAGGAACAGGATGAGCATGAACCAAAGTAGGGAATGGGGATTCCAGAAATAGAACAAAGTGCAATTTTCTGGATAGATCAGGCTGTAGACCTTCCAAAAAAGAACAAATGAAAAGTCATGACCCCTTAAATTTCTTGCAACTTTTTTTTTTGTCTGTGGAATTTGTTTAAGGAATACTCATTTAAACAATGAATCATGTTTGTTTATGCAAAATAGTAGCCAAATTTATGTCTGCTGACTATATTTACAGGTTTCTGGTTCCAGGAACTTTTGACCATCAATAGTCATCGATTAGAACTCAGGCAGTTTGGAGCCTGTGGAAATGCTGACCGGATCCAGCATTCCTGCCCCGTACTCTGGTGCAGGAGCCTTTACCTCACTATGGAACAGGAGTGAAATGAATGTGAATTGTCATTTCTTAGCAGTAAAAAAACCCCACGCTCAGTACAGGATCTTAAAATGAGCAATGAACTTCTCAGGGAACGTGTTCAGCACAGCCTGGATCAGCAGTTTCCTCACCGAGTCCTCGACTGTCCTGTGGTGACCAGAAGGAGGAGTGGATTCACACTATTTCTAATTTTGTGTTTCATGCAACCTTAATTTGTGTCATGATAATCAGTGACTTCTTCCAGGAGGATCACCAGTCCTTTGCAGAGGCTGAACCATCTTCAGCTTGCTCTTTACCTGCTCCTGTTCTTGCTCTTGTGGTGCAGCAGAATAACAACTTACCCAAAGCTCCCTGAGCACTCTGCACGTGCTCACACGGCTTCACTGCAGGACAAGAACTATAAATGTTATATCTGGGTTTGTACAAAATGAAATCCTGTATCCATATTCCCTCTGCACGCCCTGACAAGCCAAGTGCACGGCAGGTAAGAGATCAGGAGAAGGCTGGTGGAACACCCTCAATCCATGCAAACTGCTGCCATTTTTAATGTTTGCTGGTGGCTGAATGAGTAACAGGGAGGTTTGCAAAGCAAAATTACAAATGCTGTAAATCCAGACTTCACCCTTCCTTCTGGTCACCACAGGACAGTCGAGCAGGAAATGGAACAGATGCTGATCTGGGATGTGTTGTACACGTTCCCTGAGAAATTCATTGCTCATTTTAAGATCCTGTACTGAGCCTGGGGGTTTGTTACTGCTAAGAAATGACAATTTCATTTCCCTCCTGTCCCATAGAGTGGCTCCTGCCACTGGCTGATAGACAGGAGTGTGGATCCAGCATTTCCACAGGCTCCAAACTGCCTGAGTTCTAATCGATGACTATTGATGGTCAAAAGTTCCTGGAACCAGGAACCTGTAAATATAGCGAACAGGCATGATTTTCGTTATTATCTTACATAAACAAACATGATTTATTGTTTAAGCGAGTATTATACCATTCAGGTATACACGGACAAAAAAAAACCTGCAGATAATTTAGGGGGTTTTTAAAAAACACTGCTCCCACGCTGAGCTTTGCACAGCCCGGCGGGCAGGGAGAGGTTTCCCGGCGGGGTGAGGAGGGTGTGTTTCCCCGCAGCCGCACTCACCGCCAGGTCCTCCCGCAGGCTGCGGTACTGCTCCCGCACCGAGAAGCCCCTGCGCTCCGCCAGCTCCACGCGCGGCTCCGCCGGGAAGCGGGCGCGGAATTCCCGCAGCACCGCGCCCTCGAAGTCGGCCAGGACCCCGTCCATGTCCACCAGCACCCGCAGCGGTGCGGCCGCGCCGCCCATCCCGGTCCCGGCTCTCCGCTCCCGGCACACGCGGCCGCAGCGCGGCTCCGGCACACGCGAGAGCGCTCATGCATATGTATTAACGACATGAATATGCATGAGAGGGGCGGGGCGGGGCGCCTCGAGGGCAGCCCCGCGTGGGAACAGCGTGGGCTCCAGCAGGAATAGAGGAAAAGCCCACAAAAGCCGCCCCCCGGCACATCTAGGGACCCCGCGGGGGCCGGGATGCGGCTGCCACGTCCCCCCCCCCTTCCCGAGGAGAAAGAAGCGCAGTGGAGCCTCAGCAGCCATCAAGGAGCATTAACAGGTTCCCCTGGGCATGGGGCTTGCAAGGGAAATATTAATTTACGGGTTATTCGCCATGCTCTCTATGCAGTCGGTGCAGGGCGTGGTGTGCATCAGCTACAGGGAACCCCCCCCAGACGGAGGAGAGGAGGAGCACATCAGTGCAAAGCCAGTTGGGTGGGTTCAGCACCCCACGGCAGGGCTTCTCTCCAGCAGTGATCTGGGTGCTTCCAGGCACCCGTTCTTCCAGGAGAAGAGGCACCAGCAGACACGGGAGCTCCATACAGATCCTCTGCTGTGACTTATTGGGCAGCAGAGCCCTGCCAGGACAGCAGAGAACTTCACAGTTTGGTCTCAATTCCACCCCCTCCCTTTTTAGGGTCCTCCTTTCTTTTCTTTTTAGTGAGGAAAATAAACTTTTCTCAATTTTCTTGAGAAAAAAACCAGTATTTTGGATAAAAGATTATATATATCAAGCCATATTCCACAGTTCTCTGATCCAGAAGACAAAAATTAAGAGGTAAATCAGATTCTCTATTCAGGGGAAGATGGCACATGGTGGTGACCTCAAGCCAGGTGCAAGAACTCTCCTCTGTTAGAACAGGGCAGGTTGGCTGAGACAAGGGCAACTGAGAACAAAGCAAAACCAAAACCATGAAATAAAACCCACACAGGAAACACTGCTTCAAAATTTCTATATTATTTACTTTTAAGCAACAATCCAGCTTTGTGAAATTACAACACACACTTTAAAGGATGAGATTTTCACCTCATGGTCAAGCACCAGCATGATCATGCACAGCATTGAGTCAGTTGTAAAAAAAAAAAATGCCCTGTAATTCTTATTTATATGATCCACTCCACCTTTACTGAATAAAGTCTGAATCAGCCCCTTCCCAGCACTAGGCCAGGTGGCTCTGGTCATCAGCCCTCTATTTGGCACAGACCCTGTGTCATAGTAGTCCAGTATCAAGATTTATTTTGTTTTTAAAGGCAGCATGGTGTACATTAACCACTTAATGATTTATATGGCACAGCAGGGCTCAAGGCATTTACCACATGCAGTCAATGAAGCCTTTTAGATCCCTAAATCCCACATGTGGAGGAAGGGACTGCTCTTGCTGATTGTTTGCTGGCCTGGTTAACCAGGATTCTAGACCCTTGTAAAGCTAAGGGGTTCTAAAAAAAAAAAAATCTCAGTACAAAAACCCTCTAAGCACACTTAGAACCAAGCTACTCTCCTTTGAATTACATTACAATACTTCATAAAGCTTTCCCTCAAGTCTATCACTAGAAAACACTCATGTCACTTCCAGCAGATCTGGGGGAAACACAGGACAGAAGTGGAAAAAAACCTTTGATTTCAAAAAAAAAGATGGAGTACATAAAGTGCTTCTCTTTAATGAAAGAAATTTGAGATGTACAGTCAGGCTCAAGTTGTGCAGTTCACAAGCATGGGGGAAAGAAAACAGACACGAGTTCGAAACAGTCAGGAAGGGAAAGGTTTAACCGAGGACTAGGCTGGACTTGCCACCGGGTGGATTTCTCCTGGAGGGTGCAGGTGCTGGTGCTACTGGGCTAGGAACAGGTGCAGCAGGCAGGGACTTTTCTTCACTCTGACCTGGGGCAGCTTCTACATCAGCCTCAGTGTTTTCTAGAAGAAAAGAAGCTTTTAAAAGTGTTTGATGTGGATGATGAGAGCCAGATGTTTGGCTGGCTCAGATGGAAGCTCAGCTCCTGTCAGTTTTGTCCAGGGGTACAGACACACCCCAATGCTGTCAATCACTGGCAGGGCACACTCAGCCCTCAGAAGTGTTTCTCAGATCAAATCTGAGGCCTTACAGCTCAGTCTCAGGCCTTCAGCAAGAGCCACATTCACCCAGCTGCTATTAGGGGACACCAGCAATCCATTTTTTTTAATGACAAGCAGCTTAAGGCTTAAGTCTTGTACATGTAATAAGTCAGCATTGTGACTCTGGCATTGTCACTGAAGTTTGAGCAGGTGCTGGGAGTCACAGCAGCACCAGCAAGAGCTCAAACTGCATCTCCAATTTCCTAACTGGAGGGAAGAGGATCTGACACACTTCTGAGGCTTCACACAGGACACACCAGGGAACAGCCATGCATGGGGAGGCTCTGATTGTACACTCCCTGGAGAGCACGTGATCGTTTATTTGAAATCCTTCTGGGCAACCACAAGCAAAGACAGGGCACAGAAGGAATTCTTCACAGGAAGCACTTTAGATACTGGAGCAAACTAATGTATCTGCTTTGCTGACAATTGAGTACAGCAAGTACATCAGCATCTCACATTTTTACATGTTAGCACGACCAGTTCTAAGCCAAAGGCCCAAATCAGCACCAAGTAGCCCCTGAAACTGGGGGTGAAGATGAACCTCACTTGTTTTTAACAGACCCCTTTGTTTCATCTCATGCTAACTCTGGGTTGGGAGAATTCAGAGAACTGCTGTGCATTCACCTTCAGCTTCATGATTTAGTAGATCTCGATCAAATTCCCCCCCCCAGCCTTCTCTTCACACTGAACAGGCACAACTATTCCAATCTCCCCTCACAGAGCAGCCACTGCACCCCATCATCTCCCCCCATCACCTTCCCTGTCACCTCCATTACAACCCCTGCCCTTCACAGCCCAAGGACTGCACACAATTCAAGATACAGGGTATTACCACTGTTTACACAAAAAATGATGTCATTTTCCATCCTGTGCCTGATGACATTCAGTATATTTTGCTGGCACCTCCAAACACCTCCAAAGGATTTCAAGGGGAAGGACTCGAGGCAGATCCTGAGAGCACCACAGCACAGAGCTGAACACAAGGCTGCTGTGGTTTAGTTTTTGGGGTTTTTCCCCCCCCAGATTCATTACTTTACACTTGCTTACACAAGGATTATCCTGCCTGCCTCGTTTAGCTGAGTCCTTCTGACAGTGAGATTTTCCCACCATCAGCACAATTTGACTACTTGAAAGAGGTAGTTCACCAACAAAACTGGAGACTTCACTGTTCATTACCTTTTCCAGGTCACAGACGAAGGCACTGAACAAAACCACCCCCAGCATCACCTCCCATAGCTCATTTTTCCAACCTCTAAGGCAATTACTAAGTCCTACCCTTTGCCTCCTATTACTCCTATCCCCAGCAGCAGCTTTCCTCACATCCTGTGTCAACTCAGCTTATTTTTTTCAATGCAAAATGTTATCAGAAACACCAAAACCCCACTTGTGAACCTCCCTGTATCCACGCTTATAATAATCTCAAAGAACTCCAGCATCTGGGCATAGTCCCCACGCAATCAGGAATAATCTCCACTACAGATTCTCTGCTGTGCTCACTAACCCAGCACAGCTAAAACAAACAGTTAACACCACATTTTAAGCCTGAAGCTCCTGTAGCTGCTGTGTCCCAGTGTCTGCTGACTCAGCAGGTGCTGGATGTCCCTGCCTGGGGACAGTCCCAGCACTGTGCAGGATCCAGGCTCCACCTTCCTGTGGGTCATGTACAGTCAGGGATGCTGACACTCAGTTGGGCACTGTCTAATTCTCCTTAGCTGCTCACGTTCATTCAGCTCACACTGCCCCTGAATCACAGAAGAAACAAGAATTACCAGCACAAGGAGGCTTTGGGGGAAGTTTCTGTAGCTCCTTGTGTAGCTGATACACACTTCCCACATAATCAAGGTAAGTTTGCCAACCTGATGAGTGAAGTGGTAAAACCAACAGGATCAGATAAAATATTAAAGCTCTTCCCTTCTCAGAAAGGGTCTAATCCCTCAAACAGCTCCCTGCTGAGTGCACTGTGAGCCACTGGGAACTCTGATGCCCAGAAAGGAACTACAGCTCCCAAAGAGGAAACAAGAGCCCTGCTGCAAAAGAAATGTTTTTTTTTTACCCTAGACAGGCTTGATTAATAAATATATACATTCCACCTGACACATACTTGGGGTTTTACAGTTACATACAGAAAGTAATTTCCACATTCAAAAGAATAAACATTTTTTTAATGACAGAAACCCATTAAGAATCTGGTTGTGCTGTGAACTTGTCAGCAGACAGCTTTTGCTTGGAGGTGTGTTCACTGTTCCTTTCCAAACACCAGAGACAGCCCCACAAGGCCAGTACAAAGTCCCAGGTGTGCCAGTGGCATGTTCAGCAGCCCAGGTCTGCCATCCCACAGCAGGAGCATCCAGGGGAGGAGGACACAGCCAGATCAGCGAGACTGGGCTCCACTGAGCTACAACACCCAAAGCTGTCAATGGTAGGAATTAATTTAACAACCCATCAGGATGTTCAGCTATCTACCACAGACACCATTTGCAGGAGGCATTAACTTCTACTCCTTCCTAAGTACCATCAGTGAAAGTTTAACATTCAAACCTTTGCCTGCCCTTTTTATTTCATCTTGGCTTCCTTCAAAAATTTAGTTTTCAGTCACGGCCACAACAGGAAACAACCCCAGTTACTTTCCATAACACTTGTTTCTTAACCACCTCCCAGCATAGATTTACCTGACCCTTGATAAGAACTTCCTTTACTGTCACTTGCCAGAAACAAACCAGAAGACAAATACAACACCTGTAGAAATGTGAACTTTTTTTAGAAGTCAGGAATACCACTTTGCACTCCAAGTTTCAGCCAGATGTCCTGATCCCAGGCAGCCCTATTTCTGTTTCCTGACATCCCAGCCCTTCTCACCTCCCTGCTGTTTGTGGGATCTCCTCTGCCCTGTGGGGAGCTGGTTTAAACAAGCACCAGGAAAAGCAGCAGAGCCCTTAGAGCAGTTTTCTTCTATTAGCAAACCACATCCTCCTACTCAAGGCATAAACTCTAGATGCCTACAGTGCTAATTAAGATCAGACAGACATGGGAAAGAAATCCTAGAGCCTGTACAGTTGGATTAGAAGCAGCCTGCTAGAGAGGCAACACCTATTTTGGGCACAGATACCACTCAGAGGTAGTGGAAATGTTCTGGAAAAGCTCTCCCCGCTCCCAGCAAAAGTCTTTTCAGGACACGGAGGTGCTAATGGCCTCAGGGATGTCCCACCACTCTTAGGTGTTGAAAGTAGCACTTGGAAAGCAGCGGCCAACACACACATTCCTGTCAGCAGGAAGTCAGCTATTCCTAAAGTGAATCTTGCAAAGGAGACATTTCCAGCCTCAGAGCTAGAAAAAACACTTGAAGGGGAAATGCCTCTGTTTACAGGAGATTTGCAGTATGCAGATGAACTTCCTTGGCAGAAATCAGCATTTAAAAAGCAACAGGAAGTTAAGAGCTGGTTAATGCAGACACTTCCAGAAGCAGTAGCTGGGTTTGACTCTTTCTGTGAATGTGGAGTTAGCTGTATGAGAAGACAATGGGAAAGAAGGAAACTGCTAAACTAAATTATGTTGACTGTCCTATTTAATTATAAGCAACCCTAACAGCAGTCTGGCCTTTCAATCACTGAACTCTTTGCAGAACAGTCTCCACCTTACCTTCTAGTACTTAGACAAATCTTGACACCAACAGCTGCTGGCAAAATAAACCAACAGGACTGTTCTCCTTTTTACCCTGATGAGCAACAGCATGCCACCATTTCCCTCCATGCCCACACTCCACTGAAGCAGTTGGGTCACTTTGCTGATTTGATGGATTCCAGCGACAACCCCCGGCTGCCTCTTTCCTAATAAATGACCATTTATAGATCCTACATCCTCTTCTACTGCAAAGCCATCTGCAAAAGGCTTTTACTAGAGGAGTCCAAGGGAGTTACTCACCAAAAATGTCACCACCAACATCTCCTCCCTAGAAAAGAGAGAGGAACATGTTACATCTCATGTTTCACAAAGCATTTTCCCATTCCATGGAGTGGATACTCCTCCATGGTGTGACTGGGCACACTGCTCTATGTGGCACCACATTCTGAGCCACAGACACAGGGAGGCACTTTCAGAGCAGCAATGGGCTCTGAGGGACAGAATCCAGAGTGGCACAGTGGGCTCTGCACTCATAATCTGCAGACTGAAATCATGGGTTTGTAAGCACCATTTCTTACAGACTGACTCATAATTTAACCAGCTGTTTATTTACCTAACATACTCCTAAAAGTTGAAACAGATACTGGAGTAATCCTGATGACACGTGGCACATTTTTTCTTCCCGCAGTGAAGGACACGGGTGGGTATGAACACTTTATTGTACAGAGCATCCCACATCAGGCAGCACTGACAGGATCCAGAACATTCCCACTGCCCAGCAGGAAGGGCAAAAAAATTACAATGACAGCAACAAGCAAGAGTTGAGTGTCCTCTGCTTTCTACTGAGCAGCTCTTTGCAACACCCAACATTTATCAGTTGGCAAGGCCAAGAGCATTTGTTCTGTCCAGGGTATTTAACTTCATTTGTGAAATACAGATCAGTTATTTTGTCCCTGATGAAGTTTCCTTCACTACATAAACAGTTAAACATTCTTTACATACTGAATCTGTTCACAGGCTGCAGCTTGACACAAAGATAGGGAGTCTCCCAGCAGCAGCCAAGGCTCCTCAATGACATCAGGTTTATCAGCTTTCATAGATTTAACATTGCTAATTACACAGTGAAACTGCAGAAACTGGGATTAAAAAAAGCACAGAAACTGAAACAAATGTATCACCTTAAGTCTCAGGCTGTTTACAGCTGAATTACTGCATAAAACTATTCCACATGGGAAGAACCTGTTTGCAAAGCTGAGAACCACAATATTCAAAACAATTTAGTAGAAAGTAGAGTTAGACTAAACAGTTACACTTATAGCAGAAAATATACCACAGAAAATAAACTCACTTATATTTGCTAAATTGAAACAAGATATTTTTCATAACAAAGAACAGTTTTGTGACTTAAAGCTACAATTAATAACAAAAATGGGCTGTGGTGCTTGATGCCAATTACCAAAATAAAACCTAAGATAAAAGGTGTCTGCTATAACGGTTGAGATCAATTACTTACCTACCCAGCTCTTTTCAGAAAACCTAAGGCTGGAGAGTTTTAAACAACAAGATTTATTTTTTCCATTTTGTTTGTGCAAGTACAGGCTATCCTACATTCCTAGGGACCTAAGTTCAGAGGAATTACTGGTTTTTTACTTAATTTACTGTATTTCAAAAGAACCCTGTTTTTCCCATTAAATGTAATCACACATCTAGCAAATTTCACTTAATTAACACCGTTAACACTACAAATCACGCTCCATATTGCTACTAAGTAAGGAGTTTATATAGAAAATAACACGATGGTATTATTAAAACAAAACAAGCATTGATGCTACTGAGGTAAGAATTTGCTGGGATGTGAAACCAAGTTCTTTGTCAGACTCACACAGAGTTTGCTGTAGTAACTATTGTTTGTGAAATGTTTAAACCCACAATCACATACAGAGCTGAAATTAGATTTCACACCACTTCATTACTGTCTCAGCAATGAGATGGGTTAAGAGCTCTACAAAGTGGTCCTTGTGAAAAATCCAGCCCTACCTTCCTCAGCATACTGGAAGAGTATCAGATGGAAAGGGGAACCGTCAGGAAAAAGCAGATTTGAGAGAATGGCTTCAAATCCTACAATGCTTCCAACTGTGTGAACATCCGTGATAAATCAATCCCACACAGAGTGTGAATTGTCCATTATCAGGCTCTTTGTAGTCAAGTACTGACCTTGGGATCTACAAAGTCTCCACAGTTTGCCTCAGTTGAGTTTGTTCTTTGTGGTCCAGATGATTCACAGCTCTCTCTGGTTTCACCTGGCTTAGCCCCTACAAGCAGAGATTTATTCTAATTAGGTTTCAAGATAAACTTCATGGGAAAGCAGATCATAAATAGTCATAGATTTGAGTACTTTGGGAGAGGTTTTTCTTTTAAATTAGAGCTTTACCATTCTAAAGAGTCCTGGTCCTTTAGATAATAACTCACAAGTTACTGTCTTACAGCAGCATCCCATGCAGTGAGGGTGTCATTTAAACAGATGGAGTCTGGGGTCCCAAGGCCACCCACACTGGCAGTGCTCTGCAGGAAGGGAAACTTAATCCCAGCTGTGAGAACACGAGGCTAAACTTCCTCTGGATAATCAAGACAAATCAGTGCTACTCCAAACAATAAGACACAAGTCCACTTGTGTGATGTAACCTGGAGAAATTGCATCCAAAATACAATTCTCTGCTTGTAACATGCCCAACACTTGCATAAAATAAACCCTCCTGGAAGAAATTAACGAGAAATAAGCCATCCACTACGAGCAGACATCATTTATAGCCCCAAAGTACCAAGTAGGAAGGGAACTCTGGTTCCCACACAGCCACCAGCAGCATCAGGCTGAGCCACAAAACGAATCAATGCCCGTCAGCAGATGTGGAAACAAAGCACTACAGCCTTACCTGATGCTTTAGCCCAGGAAGGCGGGTTCTCCTCAGGAGTTCCAAAGATGCTGGATGCCATTTTGTTCCTCCTCACAGGTTGTTCTTTGGGCTCGTCAAAGCCCAGGGAGAAGTTGGAGCCACCGCCGGGAGGACGCAGCACTCTGCAGAGAGAGGCAGCTTTACACCCTGTGCCAGCCCCCAGCTGCACTCCCAGCACATCAAACAGAGGCTCCAGCACGTCAGTTCAACTATCCAGGTAAGCTCCTGCCAGAATTCCATCCTGGCACTTTATCTCCACTGCTCTTCAGTGGCACTTACAAAAATAAAACGCTCCCGCGCTCTACTTGTGCCCTTGTGCCATCCGGTGTCACACCAAGGGCTGCTCCCACCAGTCTGAGCCAAACAAAAGATAAAAATAACTATGCCAAATTCCAGCTTTTTTAAGAGTACCCTGGGATGGTTAATATTAATCTTCAAACTGGCTGCACAGCAAAGACTGAAGTTTGAATCAAAGGACTGGTTGCAGCACTGATGGCTGGGGGCTGCAGCCTTTATTTAGATTTGTTTCCTCAGGAAAAGACCCTCAAGTCTGCAGTATGCTGCTGGTCTACAAGTAAAAGGTGAAATTAAACAGCTTGGAGTTGACTATTATTAGGAGAGACACGTGTACAAAGCTCCAGATATGTAACCTAAATCTAACAATCTGCTCTTAGACAGACACAAAAGAAGCCAGCTCAGTACTTCAAGAGCTTGATTGCAGTCTGCTTTCCAACCTGCAGAACCCAACCAAAATGAACAGCTGCAGTAAAATAAATCTTCAAACACAAACTCCCCCTGATCTTATTTTTGTAAGCAGGAGATCTTGGGTTAGCTGGAGAAGCCAGACAAAAGCCAGGAGAATAAAACTGTGTGTGACAACTTTCAAAACTCCCAGAGATGTGAGAACACCAACAGAACCTGGGGCTTCTTGGTCTTTCAAGACCCCCAGTGCTCCAAAATGAACACCAGGACAAACTAGGGATGGTGCACACTTCCTCTTCTGAACAATTTAATAAATCGAAGTTAGAACAGGAAACAGCACCCAGCTTGTTAATGCTCCAGACCCAGGAATTCAACACAAAGAGTGTGTCCAATTCTACAATTCACATCTTTGGAGAATTTGTGCCTGTTACATTCCAGCTGCAACACAAAAATGCTTCTCCATACTACAGAGCTCAAACACCCCAACGACAAGGGGAATTCCTAAAGGTGTGTGACATGGATATTTTCTTAACCAGAAAAATATTTCCTAAAGGTGTGTGACATGGATATTTTCTTAACCAGAAAAATATTTTTCCTAACAAATTCTTCTCCTAAGAATTGCTAATGCTCAGCTGCTAATGGGAGGATCCCAGGAGACTGGAGAGTATGTTTTATTATGACTTGTTTTGTCTCCTTTCTGAATCAAGATGTTGTGTAATGGTCTTGAATCACTCCTTTATCTTTTTTTCTCTGAGGAAACGAATAGAAGGTTTATTTTCTTAGTTATAGCTGTTGCAGTTACTAATCTGAAGAACAGTCGTACAGAAGGTTTATTTTCTTCATTGTAGCTGTTGCAGTTACTAATCTGGAGAACAGTCTGGTCAAAGCAGGGCTTGTCCCCAAACCTTAGATCACCTCTTTTTACCAGAGCAGCGAAACCAGTACTCTCTTAAGGGCACAACAGTTTCCACTGACAGACTTAATGACATTAACAGAAAAAGCAACTGAAGGGGGAAGAAAAACCCATCACTCAAACGGTTAAAAAGGAATAATTTCTTTCACCAACCTCAGGTAAACGCTGACAGATTTTATTAGAAGCCTCTCACAGCCTCAAATGCTGTAACCTGCTTTATGAAAGCCACGTTTAACACTTCAAGCAATGAAATGCTGTTAAAATTCCACCTCATACCCAGTGATGTCCACCGAAAATTCACCCACAGCTCCAGGATGAGCTCTGGTAAAAGGTTTGGAAACAAGCTTTGTAAAGGGCTTTTTTTTCTTCCCCCGCTTTAAAATACACTCTGAAAAGCCAAAAGGGAACAGGAAGCATCCGCTTTGTCAGGCCAAAACCTGAGAGAAAAAAGCCACGATAGCGTGGAAAACGACACGATCCTCTCCAGCTGTGACTCCCGAGACCGCGGGTGCCCGACCCAGCGCTGTGCATCTCCTCCAGATCAACCTGCCAAGTTTTCTTTGTTTCCAGACGGGCTCCGCTTCCCCCCGCCCCTTCCAGCGCCGGGTCGCCCTCGGGAGCGGGGCCGCGGCCCGGGGAAGGGGCGATCCCGGCCCCGAGCACCGGCAGCTCGCGGACCGAACGGGCCCCCCGGGCAGAGCGGCGCAGAGCGGGCAGGGGGTGCCGGGCAGCGCAGACAATGGAGCTCGCCCGGCCCCACCCAGCCCGCGGCGGCTCCGCGGGGCCGAGGGGCGCGGGGGCCGCGGCGATGGGGGGAATGCAGGCGGGCGGAGGGGCGCGGTGCCCCCCGCCCCCGCGCCGTGGCTGCGCGGCGAGGCGGGGAGTCGCCTCCCTTCTTTGTTCGGCGGCGGCGGCGGAGCCGCACCGAGCGGCCCGGGCGGGTCTCGGCAGCTCCCGCACCTCCCTCCCCCAGGCACGGCGCGGCCCCGGGATGCCCCCGCAGCCCATCCGGGTGGG
>VXBT01001865.1:320826-402809 GCA_013400235.1 Oriolus oriolus
GTCCCCCCACAGGTGGTGCCGGGCGCGGACCCATCGGCCCGGCAGCTCTGCTTCGCCTGGGGCCCCGCGGAGGTGCTGGTGTGCGAGACCCTCTTCGGCCGCGCAGGTGGGTCCCGCTCCCGGTGCCTGTCCCGGTCTCCATCCCCGTCCCGGTTGTGGGGTGAGGGCAGGGCGGGCGCTGCTGCCGGGCGCTGACGGGCTCTATTGCAGGTACTGGGGAAGGAGCGCCGAGCTCCTCCCGCGTCTTCGTGGTCCGCAGGGATCAGGACATTTACATCCAGACGCTGCGGAAACTCTTCAACGAGTCGCACGGGATCTTCATGGGGCTGCAGCGGAGCGAGGAGGAGCTGGCGGGGAAGTCGCGGAAGGCGCAGTGAGTGAATGGGGAGGGGGGGAGGCACCCGCTGCCCCTTCTCCAGCCGGGCCAACGCCGAGGGCTGATGAGGCAAGTGCCGCGGGCCAGGCTGCTTTGGCCAGCTCTGGAATCGGCAGCGGGGCAGATAGAATGACCGTTTTGGGGGGATTTTACAAAGCAAGGCTCGGATCCTGCCAATAACCACGCTGGAAGAGTGTGGCACAGTCTCACTGATCTGGATCCACCTAGGTACTGGGAGTTGCTGCTGCAGAGAAACTTGCAAGGATTTAGGGGGCATAACACTAAAACTCTTAACAGCTCACTCCAACCAAAGTCTTTCTGTGTTTGGCAGGTTGGTTCAAGTGAGTAAAAACTACCGGTCAGTGATAAGAGCCTGCATGGAGGACATGCACCAGGCAGCTGGTAAGTTTGTTTGTTTGTTTGTTCTGTTGCTGCAGGAAAAGGAAACACCAGTTGAGATTATGAAAGAAGTATTTTAATGGTAACTTACTGCAACTACGGTACAATAGCATGTGTAGGTTTCAGTAATTAACAAGACTCCATTTCCATGCTGGAGATTTCCAAGTTGATTTGTAAATCTAGTCAGAGACTGTTTTTTCCTACCGTATTGTAACTGATTTTCTGGGGATTTGCAGCCTTTTCATATCTCATGTGGCAGATACATGGAAAGCTGTCAAAGCTCAGAAGGGACTGTCAAAGGTAAATATGTTGCTCTTTGACTTTCCTTGTTTTTCCCTCAGTTTCGACCCGGGACCCTGCCCTGCAAGGCCAGTACAGCACTCAGGTAATCTGCAGTCGTGTCAGGGTGAATGTGGATTACTGACTGGTGAATTCACCGGGCCACCACTGTGGTATGAGGCACTTCAGATTTAACTCTGCCTTATATATGAGGTGCAGTTCATGGCCAAGAATAAATGGAAATCAATAGTTAATTCTTGTACTTCTAAAACAATAAAGGTGCCCAACACCTCAATTCACTGCCATGTCTTAAACATATTTGCTGTTGTAGATGTGATGTTTTCTTGTCATCCCAAAGCTGACAAGAAAAGTTTCAGACTTGCCTATGTGGTGTTTCACCTCTCAAACACTCAGATTCCAATCAGCTGCATCTGAGCCTCGTAGCAGCCTCTGGGTGTTCATGGTGAGCTGTCAGATCCATGGGAATGTTCTGGGAAGAGCAGAGTGCTCACACCAGTTTTCTCCTATCAGCTGCAGTGATGTTGTTTCATTGGCCTTTCTTTCTTCCTTTAATGTTTGTATTGAGTCTTAAAAGTTCAGAAAGGTTGAAAATAAGACCAGTTAGATTGCTCACTGGTGACAGATTATTGCTGCATTTCAGTACAAACTGTCAGTGTTTTCTGATAAAAAAATGTCTGAAACTGTGGCCTGTGTCTTTTATCTCTGAAATGTCAGTATGATATTTCTCTGTAAGAACTGATTGCTGTAGACAGCAGATGCCTTTGTGTGGTTGAAAAACTCAACTGGAATAATGACTAGCTCTGAAACTTGGCCCTGCTTTCCTTCAGGTTTCCATTCTCTCTGCGATGGAGCTGATTTGGAACCTGTGTGAGATTCTGTTTGTTGAAGCAGCTGCAGGTGAGCTGTGAACTATCCTGGTGTAAAGACTGAAGGGTTTCTTCTTTGCGTATTTATTTGTTTAAAATATATATCATATTCACTGTGTCATAGTTCAATGTTTTAGAGATATGCAGAATATCAGTAAGCCCTTTAATACCCCTTCTGCCTCAGCTAATTGCCTTCTTTGTATTGAATTACGTCAAACGATTCAATTTGCCTTCTACTTTTCTCCCTCACTCTGATTTAAATTGTTTCTTTGTCAGAAAGGTTATGAAGAGGACGGATATCAAAAGTTGTTGCCAATCTATTGTACTTATAAGATGAAACATGTCTTTGAGCATCAAATGTGTTGGTGCCAGCTGACATTTACACAGCTCTGATACAACTCCTTTAACTTTAGGTTGCCATTTTTGAAGTCAGTCTGTTTACATCGGCATTTTAAAGTAGTAAATAATTTTTGAAGGAAATCAGATTATGCAAACCAATGTGCTACTTACACAGTCCCAGAATTCAGGAGAGATTGACAAATTATAGATTACTTAATCTAAATTAGTCACCTAGTGCCCGATTTCTTCCTCATATTCAGTTAGTAATAATGAAATGATGCTAAAATAAACATAAATATTCTGTTTGTCTCTTGGCATTGCAAGATTTATGATCTGAATCACTCCTTATTTCTTCAAGTCTGGGTTTTCTACTGGACTGTGTTGCCACAGGAAAACCTGTCAGAGGCCAGGTGCTCCCAGGGCCTGTCTGCTTAAGGGACTCTGCAATTTGAGGGTGGCAGGTAGAAATCCAGTCAGTAAATCTCATCTAGTGATCTCAGACTGTTACAAAGTGTGTGAGAGCAGTTTGGGAACAAACACGTGGGAGCTGACAGAGGGAAATCTTGTCTGCACAGCTGGGCCCCTCCTGCTGCGCCTCCTGGACTGGGTGCGGCTCCACGTGTGTGACGTGGACAGCATGGTCCGGGAAGTTCTGAGCAGTGAGAGTCCATCCAAACACAAGCTCTTCTGGAACGTGGTGAGTATCACCACCTGGAAGGTTCTTAGACAAAGGGAATTCCTGTCTGTGCTTTCCTTCGTCTTCCCCGCTGGGCTCTACACCTCATTGCTGTCTGCCTGTGTCGGCTTTAGGATGAAGCCATTCTCATTCCCATCATCATCCTTCATGACCCATAGAGGTCAAGCCTTACACTGCTGTTTGAATTAGCAGTGCCTACAGTTTAAACATTTTAACTCCTCTTCCCTTGCCTGAATCAGAGGTTAAAATTCCCCTCTGGTCCCTTTCCTGCGTGTTCCATAGCCTTGCCCAGTGTGGAGCTCATGGACAGGGGGTTTTTGCAGGTGGATGTCTTTGTGCTCCAAGGCCGGATGGACGAAGCACGGCACCTGCTCTCCAAGGAAGCCAGTGCCAATCCCACATCCATGAACATGTACAAAATCTTGGATGACTTGATGAAGAAGATGCCTGTGCCCAGTGTATGTACAAAGTGTGTTTTTTCATGCAGTTTGTTGGGAAAAGCCACCCTGTTGTGTCCCCTGTTTGTTCCTCTTTAGAACATCTCAGTCTTACTCTTTTACAGTAACAATATTTGTGTTCTTGAATTGCCCAAAGACCCAAAAATTCAGATAAAAGCCTGTTAGGTGACAAATCAACATAGAAAGATGATGGGCAGCCTCATGTTTAGCTTTTTATCAGTGAGTGACTGTGAGTTCGGCCCCAGAGCCTGGTGTGATTTGACGGTGTTTTCCTTTATTCCCTGTCTTCTTTTATTCCCTCTGTTCAGCTTGGCAACACCCAGACACTGACAGAGCTGGAGCTGAAGTGGCAGCACTGGCACGAGGAATGTCAGCGGTATTTACAGGATGGAACTTTTGCTTCCAATCCCCACATGGAGTCCATCTGCAAGGTGTGTTTTTGCTGGGAACGAAGGAAACTTTGGACTAAAGTACTGAATCCATCCTTGTGGATTTCAGAAGCCCAGTGTAGCCATAAGTAACTTCAGTATGTCTCCTGTCTTCTGTTTGCCAGCCTGGGCAGATGGGTTTCTCTCCCCGTCCAAGGCCCTAAGGCTGTTTTGGAAACTGGGCTGGGAGAATGATCTTTGTTACGTAATTTTGATTACATCCTCACCTTTGCAGAACAGGGGTAATGCCTTTGGAGAGCTGGAGTGCAGCTGTGTCCACTGCCGACTCTGCAGCATTCCTGCTGTGTTTTTGTCCCATTAGATCCTGCTGGGAGATGAGGAAGCCATTCTGGAGAAGAAGGAGCTCATGACCACATGGTATCACTTCCTGGTCACCCGGCTCCTGTATTCCCACCCAACAGTGAAGCCGCTGGAGCTGCGGTTCTATGCACAGGTAGGAAATACAATTATTCTGATATTGTCCACTGTTGCAAGCACACAAGGGTTACTGCACTGAAAGAAAAACTTTGGGAAAAATCTTACAGCAACTACATCCCTGTAAGATGTTGTCTGGAGTTTGTAAAAGGACTGGGAGACGGATAAAGTTGACAAATAATTATTGAAGACCCACTTTTCAGTGTCTCAATGTTGCCAGTCTTGTTCCTGCAAATTGTTTTCCCAGTTCTCTTATGCTAAAATAAAGAAAATTCCATTTTGTTAATGTGTTCAGCCTTCATGACCTGTTATTTCCCATAAAAAAAACCCTGCTACATCCAAACAAATGTCTTGCTTCTGCATTTATCATGTCTTGTCACTCATTCCACAGTCTAGTATGGACCTGTTCCTCGGTGGAGAGAGCAGCCCTGAGCCTCTAGATCTGATTTTAATGGCAGCCTTTGAATTTGAGATGCATCAAGTGATCAAGGAATGCAGGTTGAGTTTTAAGGTTTTTGATTCTCTAGTTCTACAGTATTGCTTCCGTGCACTTGGGGCGGGGGAGTATGGATACAGAGCCCTGGTCATCCTTGCAATGAATTTAGCAAAAATATGTGAAGCTGGCAGCAACTAAAAGTATTCCATTAGGTCTGGGACACAGCAGCCAGACCTTGCACTGTAACAGAGCTGTATATTGGTAAGAAATGCCTGTGGAAAACCTGACACGGTCCCTGGCAGTGGTAGGCTTAGTTTTTTCTTTTGCTTCAAACACAGCATTGTCCTGAGCAACTGGTGGTTTGTGGCTCATCTGACCGACCTGTTGGATCACTGCAAACTCCTGCAGTCTCACAATCTCTAGTAAGTATTTATTTGCATTATTTGAATAAAGCTGATTAAGAGAGCCCAGAGGAAAAAAAGGAACAAAAGAAAACATGCTGCAGAAATTGACAGTACTTGTGAAATAAAGTCAGCAGGTTTTTCCCGTGAGATGCAAATAATAATACCTGGATGTTTGCTCTTTTCCCCCCCAGTTTTGGTTCAAATATGCGGGAATTCCTCCTGCTGGAGTACGCCTCAGGACTCTTCTCCCATCACAGGTACCAACTTTTGTTTTATTACTCATAGGACAGACTAACATTGAGGCAGCCAAAACAAATAACTGCATGTTCATGAAGTAAAAGGGCAAAACTTAGAGCAGCCACTGTTAGAATTTCAGCAGAGGTGTCCCTAAGGGATTGTACAAGATTGGCACATTTCCCTTCCTGAATGGAGACAAAAGCTGTCTGTTAGAGCCCTTCACACGTCATGACCTGGGCACAGCCACTCCTGCCACTGTGCCAGAGCGCCTTGCACTGAAGCTCTTATGAGCTGCACGTATCCCAAAGTTGTGGCATTCCAAAGTTACATTACAGGGAGCTGGCATGGGGTAGAAAGGAAAAGCCATTTCAGGGCTGAATACAAAGTTAATCAGAGCTAACAGTTACTAAGGCAGGCTCGGATTCTCCTTGGGGCTTTACTGTTGTGCTCATTGAAGATTTCTAGGGTTGGAATGGTGGTGATTTCTCCCCTCTCTCAGCCTGTGGCAGCTGGGGGTGGATTACTTCGACCACTGCCCGGAGTACGGCCGAGTGTACCTGGAGCTGCACATCGAGCGCATCCCGCTCAGCACGGAGCAGAAGGCCCTCAAGGTGCTGAGGATCTGTGAGCAGAGGCAGATGCACGAACAAGGTGGTGCATTTTCAGTCTCACTGTTTTGCAGTGATCCAGCTGAACCTAGTGACACTAATCCTTGCCCTCCTTTCCCGTGTTTCCCTCCAGTGCGCAGCATCTGTAAGATCATGGCCATGAAGGCGCTGCGGAACAACCGCCTGGGCTCTGCCCTGTCCTGGAGCATCCGAGCCAAGGACGCGGCCTTTGCCACCCTCATCTCGGACCGGTGAGGCTGAGCCAGCAGCTCCCAGGCTGGGGGGGACAGGGGGAAGGTGGCTGCTGTGCCAAGGGCTAGGAAAGCTCCCACTGCTGCAGGTGGGGCCAGGCACCTTTTTCTGGAGCAGAAAGCAACACCCTCGGGTGCTCTGCCCTACAGTACCCCCAGCTGTGCCTTCTCTAGGTTGTTTTCCTTCCTGATGTCTAGAGACAAAACAGATTGGCTTTATCTGAGAGTCCAACCCCCTTAGACCTTGCTTGGATAAACATTTCTTTTAACAGCTTCTGTTTTCTGCCCTTCAGTTGCTGTGACAGAGCTGTTTGATGGACAGTGACCCAGGGGGCTGATTTGGGTGGAGGATAATCCCTACCTGTGCTTTATTCAGCAGATTATTTATAATCGAGTTCACTTCACAACTTCCAAATAAGTCAGTGGCAGTCATTTAAGCCACTGTTTCTACTAAAAATTTGCAGCAAGGAGTGGTTTTATCGTGTCCCTGGCTTTGCATGAGCCTCTCAAAATTCCTGACCTTTTCTGGGGTGGGAGGGTTGTTATCAAAGTGAGAATGCTGGTACTTGGCTCAGGCCTCAATGAAAGCTCTGGCAACTGTTTATGCTTTTAAATCTCTAACAATCCATGTTGTGTGGGTTTTGCTAATTGGAAATAGGCAGAGACCAATCTCTGCATAGTTAGAGTATAATTTTGAAATTACACTCTGGGTAGGTGGCCAGCCAGCACTCTGTCTTCAACAGTGGAAAAAGGAGTGGTAAGAGATTGCTGGTCTGAGGTTTGGCGGGTTTTTGTGTTTGTTATTTGAGGGAGTGGGAATCGTTACATTTCCTTCAACAGAAGGATGAAAAAAACCATCGCAGGAAGCAGCTCTGCAGAAAACAGCATAATGGAGGCTGTGACAAAACAGATGAAAAGCTTTTAGCATTGTTTCTGTTCCTGCTGCTTATCAACTTTTTTACACAGCAGAAAAACAGAGCTTTTGTTATGATCTGGAAGTGTTACTTGTGCATCCACCAGCCTCAGCTTGCTGCCTACCTTCCTTCACTTACTTGTTTTAACGAATAGATCTCAACTACCACAGAATGCAGAAGAATCAATGAAGTGTCTGTTAAATGTACATTACACCAGTTCCTTGGCCACTTCCAGGGAATGTTTGACAACTTCTGAAACCCTCGGGGAGGTCGATGAAGATGGAACTGAGCTGTACAGTCAAGTTTTCTGGGAAGGGATTAGGAGGTACAGAATGGATGTGGATGATGTCCTTCTCTCTTAAGCTTTCATTGTGTTCCACTTTCTCCCCAGATTCCTTAAGGACTATTGTGAAAGGGGGTGTTTCTCTGACCTGGACCTCATTGACAATCTGGGCCCGTCCATGCTGCTCAGCGACCGGCTCACATTCCTCGGTGAGAGCTGCCTACAGTGTCCATACTGGTCTGTTAAAGACAACTCCATGGAATTACTTGGATTTATGCTTTCTTCCATCTGGCTACCTCCTGGTTTAGGGAAAGCAAATGGTGAATGTGGTTTGGGGGCGTTGGGGTGGCGTTTCCCACTGCCCTCAGCCCAGGTACCTGCTCTGCTCCGAGCAGGACAGGCCCAAATCCTGACACTCCAAACTTACCCTTCCTTACGCTTTTTCCAGACTGTATCGCTGCCTCGAGAGGCTCTGAAATACTAACAAATGCTACCTTAGGGGGTTCATTGGAAGAGTAATCCACTGCTTTAAGCTATATTGACTTGTTATAGTTTTACCAAGTTCTCCAAAGTCTCCAGTGTGTGGGTTCAGTGTGTGCCAGTCAGGCTCACTGCAACAAGAGCCCTCCCTGCCCTCTCACTGAGCACTTGTGCCAAGGGACAGTGAGGGCCTCCAGCTCATTTCCTTCAGGTACCGCAGCTTCCTTCTCCTGCCTGGCACAAGGCAGGCTGTGGTAACCTGCCCCTCTGCCTGCAGCTGCTCCGTGGCCTTTGATTCATGGACCAAAACAGGAAAGTGAGATAAATATCCCTTTGTCTGATGCTGTGAGTTAGGAAGCTCAGTTTCCGGGGCCAGAATCTGATAGGAATGTGGAATAGCTGTTAGCATTGGACTGACTCCCCTCTGCCTGATGCCACCATTACAGGGAGAGTGAGCATGAGTTTATCTGTTTCCACTTGGTCCAGGTTGCAAAACTGGAGCTGAATTTCCTTCATTAAAGCTTATTCTGAGTTAGGGCTAGAAGCTAAACATGACTTACCAAATTGGTAGCTCTGCATGCCCAGCATCATCTGGTGACACTGTCAGCCCCAGAGAAGCCATTTCCCTTTCTGCTCTTTATAAACAATCCTGAAAGGCCTAAAAATATTTCTGCCTGTTTGTCTTTTGGGGTTTTTAGAACATCAGGTGTACTTTTGCTGGACAACTTTCCCATGTCTCTGCCTTGAGCTCAAGCATTAGTCAAGGTGAATCTGAATGGGAATCATTAACTTACAGTATTTTGACAGTTTAGTGGACACAGAATGAACACCACTTCATCCTCAGCCACTTCTCTCGTGATAGAAATTGATCTCACTAATTCTTAGCAGAAGCAGAACTTTCCTGTTAATAACTATCCCAGTTCCCATTTAAACGACCAGGAAGACAGTGCAGCCTTTCAGACCTCTTGATACTGTGTGACCTCAAAAAGGACATTCTCTCTGCTCTCTAAGCCACTGGGGCATTGCTCCCCTGCAGACACTCAGCATGAGGCAGCAGCAGCCACTGACCAGGCTGATGCAAGCCCTGAAGCTCACCCAGAACAGCAGCAGGGTTTGGCTGCCCCTTGAGGAGGCTCTGCTGTCACCTTCCTTCATACACCAGATTCCCAATTCCCCAGACCAGGCTGCTTTGGGCTCATTTTGGTTGGGGGTGGTTCTGCCATGGGAGCAGAGGGATGTCCCCAGGGCCCAGCAGCCCCTGATGCCTCGTTCCCTCCCCCCGTGGCAGGGAAGTACCGGGAGTTCCACCGGCTGTACGGGGAGAAGCGGTTCCCAGAGGCGGCGCGGCTGCTGCTGACGCTGATGACGGCTCACATCGCCCCCTGCTCCTTCTGGATGACGCTGCTCACGGACGCGCTCCCGCTGCTGGAGCAGAAGGAGGTGAGGTCCTGCTCACACCGACACAGCTCCCCAGGGGGCCTCTTCTTTTTTCCTGGCGAGGGAGCTCAAAGTGGTGATCTCCCGTTCCTGCTCCTGCCAGGACCTGTCTGTGGCAGCTCCAAGTGGCCCAGCAGTAGGAACACACAGGGACCCGGGAAGGGATAAATTGACTCTTACCTCGGTTCCCTGCTTTTACAACAGCAGTGGAATTCGTCTGCACTGGTAATTTAAGCACACACTGCATCCAGCTCCTTTGGGTACTTGGCTTGAAGATTGTTCCAGTGCTTCCTTCTTCTAAGCGCAGTTTTTCCTTTAAGATCCATCAAGAAAAGGACAATTCAGCAATTGCAGACCCAGAGCAGCCACTCTGACCTCATTGCTGACCCTGCTTGGTGCAGGAGGTGGCACTAGAGACCTCCCAAAGTCACATCCAGCCTGAATTATCCTTGGATCCTGTGATTTGAAGGGTCAGAATGGATCTGTGGGAGTGTAAAAGCATTTTCTTCCTTTCAACTGTGTTATCTTCTCAGCCTGTGTGATGTCTTTAAACTTGATCTTTTTCAGTAAATACTTTGATTTCCACAGGTCATATTTTCAGCAGAGCAGACTTACGAGTTGATGCGATGCCTGGAAGACCTGACAGCAGGGAATCCAGATAAGCAGAAATTCCAGGTAGCCTCAGTTCTGAGGACAACTGGATTATGAATCGAGGGGGGCCATGGGAAGGGTCAGGGAGGGAAGCTCTAAATTTATATTCCTAGTGAAGGCATAAGAGAGGGACAGCCCAAGTCACAGAGACTGGCACAGGGGGTTCAGGGCAGCCAAATGAAGCATCAACAAGAGAGTGAAGTATTCACAAACCCAGGGCAGGAGTGCTCCCACTCCTCACATTCTGATGGTTTGCACTGGCCAGTGATGCTTTTCCAAGACAAGTAACTGCAATGAAGAGCTTAGATGTTGCCATCCAGCAGCTCTGGCTCTGAGCATTCCAGGCACAGAAGAGGGAACTGTTTGCTGCACATGCAAAGCCCTGCAGCATCCAGGGAACGAAAAGGCTTGGCAGTGCTGTCTTGGGTTGAGCTATTAAGTAGGAAATGTAGCTTCTTCTCTTCTCGGGAGGTCCCTGTAACAGGTAGTTACCTCTTACTGACCTGCACCTTTACTTTCCAAACCCAGAGACAGACCCTGTCACCAGCTCATCGCTGTGTGCAGTTCCCTAACCCAGGCTGTGCTCCCTTCCAGGATGATGATGTTGAGACAACCAAAGTGGAAATGCTGAGACTTGCTCTCGCACGGAACCTTGCACGAGTCATCGTCAAAGAAGGCACTGTGGAAGGGTCTTGAAGATTGCAGGGTGTTCCTCTTCCTCTGGGGCTTGCTGTACATAAATTGACTTTTTCTAAGAATAAATGTTTTGTTTTGCAGATTGCTTGGTCATTTGTTCTCGTCTTCCATAAACAACTTTACATAGACTTTTAAAAAACTTTTATGAAGGAGCTGCATCAAAATGTTGCGGCTGCTTGTTCCAGCTTGGCCTGGCAGCCCTCCCCTGGTAAAGTGAGCCTCACTACAGCTTTTCCTTAGATTTTATGGTTTTTTTGCCTCTAACACCCAGAACTGAAATGAAGGCCACCTCTTAAACCAGCAGAGTTTTAGAAACAGCAGCTTTTCCATTTTTGCTGAGGAAGGTCTTGAGTCGATAGTTTGAGTTTGAGGCCTTCCAGAAGCAGCACCGCACTGCAGCAGCTGTCACGAGAAAGGGCCAGCACAGAGCCAGGTAGGGAAAATGATTTATTCAACATGCAGCAGCACAAACGCATTGGAGATGTATGTACAGGTAGGACTGCTGGGGATGAAGCAGGAACCTCACCCTACAGACAAGGAACATTCATAGTTTACTTTCCAAAGTACCAGGACTGGGGTGCATGTCCATGTCCAGGTGGCTGCTGCTGTTCACAGAAAGCACCTGTGCTCTCCTGCCTTCCTCCTAGTCACAGTGAGATCCACGTGCAGGCAGGGGAAGTGGTGACCCTGCTCCTCAGGACACACCACCCAGGCGCTGCCTACTGTGTCTAAAGTGCTGGCAAGAACATGTCTGAGGCAGAAAGAATTCTCTCCTTGTCCCTTATCTCCCAGTCCATCGATTTAAAACAGCTTTTCTTTAGGATCCAAACAACCCATCCCTCTCACCTGCCTTCTCCATCAGGGAGCTCACAACGCTGAGGTCTCCACAGGCTGCAGACCAGGATAAGCTTGGATTCCACCTTGAGGGGCTCCTGCAGCTGCCTGGTGCCTCTGATGAGTGCCTCAGGCTTGTGAATCCCCTGTGTTTTTCATCTCTAGGGATTTTTACTCTGCAGCACAGTAAAGAAAATTCAACTACAAATAACTCCAAGCTGTGTTTGCAGCAATGGTTTTACAGCCACCATTCATTCCAGCATCATGTTCCTGTGGAGTTTTCCTAGAAGGGGCAGGAGCCTCTTCCTGGGTAGTGCTTTTCTCTGTGCTGCTCCCACTCCATGTCACTTGACAGCCCCGCTGGAAATGCAGAGTTGAGTGTCCAAGGACTGTCCAAGCACCTCTCTGTGCTTGTGTCAATGGCTGTTAAAAACCCCCATTAATTTACAGCTGTCTGTCTCAGAGCTCACTGAGGTACTGCTTGAGACTGGAAATTGAGAAGAAGGAAGGGGCTGCTGGAGCCAAGTTTTTCTGATTTGAACCTTACTTCTAGGAGATTGTAGCTAAGGGATCAGCTCTTCTGTTAGCACAGAACACTGATGTCCAGCAAAACTGCCTTCCCCTTTGTGGGCACAATTGCACTTTGCCACTTAATACAGGGAACAAAGAAAATGGGGCATTAACCCAGCACATGCCCCGTCACAGCCTGGGGGAGCCTCTTCCTTCCTCTGCCTGCTTGTTCTGTTTTAATACCCTACAGCTCTATTATTTACATCTTGTAGGTCACTGTACTCAGCTCAATAAAACACAGTATTTGACTATACTAATAATACTGCCTGCATGAGGGGACATGAGAGGCATCTCTCCTTATCCCTGGATTCAGTCACTGCCTCTGACTAGTGATTGTAAAGACAGTTCTGTGCTCCAGGTGCTGTCCTCCTCCAATACTGACCAATACCTTCCATCTCTCTTTCCTCCTCACTATGCATTTCCTCTCTTCCCCACACTATGGAATGCAATGAAGGCAAAAAAATAACCAGTGTAACCATTTGTAGACAAAACTCAGCCCCAGCTGCCCCAAATGGATGCACCAGGGCAACAGCCAGCAGCGTAAAATAAATATAACAAGTAAAGATACAGCAGTGTGGCACACACGGAGCGAGGGGCTGCTTACACGGGCCCTTGGGAATGAAGCAGGAGAGGGGGAAGGGAGCTAAGTGCTATTTCAGTGTAAAAAAGGAAGCATTCCCTCACAGAGCAGCATTATTGCTCAGCATGCTCACGGGCCCGTGTGGCACAAGGAGGTCACAGTCCCAGGGAGGGCTCTGTCAGGGCTCTGCGCTGAGCTCGCGGCATCATCACCCCACAGCCTGTCGGGATCTCTGGACAGCAGTGCAGGAAAAGCCAACTAAATCCCCTTCTGCTGACAGGTCTCCCCTCAAAATACAATAACTTCAAGTTTAATAGAGTGGAAGATAGAACCAGATTCACCCAGAGGTCAAGGTAAAAGCAGCCAGCACTGCCTGTCACTGGCTGCCACTCAGTTCATGCTTGGCGTAAGTGTTCCAGGGCCCCTTCAATGTGGGGCACAACATTCTGGACTAAAGCTACAAGCAGAGTGGTCAGGACATGTAAACAAAGCTGAACATCACCAGTGGATAGCATGTGTGTCCCTCCCCACGGCACATCCGTTCCAGTCCTGTGGGATCCTGCCCTGGTCCTGTCAGAGTCTCTGGCAGTGTCCTAAGGTCATAGATTCCCCCACTGCTCTACCGGGGGAAACTGATCCACTTCGCCCACTTCTGTGCTGGGCTGATCTCCCAGAGTGAAGGTCAGTCTGTACCTCAGCCTCACCTTCTCCTGCAGGAAAGACAAAACCCAAAAGCAACATCAGAATAGCCCCAGCTCAACAGCCCCGAACAAAACACTTCCTGTTACAGGTCTACAGAGAGGACAAGACTTCTGTTGTACAGAGCAGGGGCAGGAGGGCTCAGGTTAAGTTCATTGAGTTCAGCTATTTACAAACCTGAGTTATTCACCTTACACTTTCTAAACCAAAAAAACCTTTACTGCTTAGCATGGAGCAGAAGGAGAAAAGCATAAATGACCTGTGAGCATAGACTGCACAGATGTGGCCAGCTGCTCAGCTGCTCTCCAGAGAGCCTAAAGACTGCTGATGGAAAAGTTCAAAATTTTCAAAATTAAATTCCTCCTCATGTGGAGGAAAGATAAAACAGTTCCTGCTCTGAAAAATGCACAAGATGGAAGCAGCTCCTCAATGAGGACACCTCCATGTACTTCACAAAGTTTTTAAATATCCACTAAACCCCTCTGACATGCATCATTCCATCTCAGACCTTTCAGCTGGTACTTGAAGGACACTTTTGTTGTAATTCTCAAGTAGAAATATCTAATTTGTCAAACAATTAGAAAGTCCATCAGCTTTGGGCTTTCAGAGCTGGCTGACTGAGTGACTACAGCAAGGAAAAACAGCTTCTGAGCTGCTCCCAGCATCATCAGCAGAAAGGAAAGTGTTAACCCTGTTGTGTCCCTGGTCACAGGTACTTCCTCAGAGAATGATGGAACAGACATGATCTGACATTTGTCTGTTGGTTCATCAAAAGCACTGCTACAGCACCAGTTAATTTAGCATTGATCTAATTATCAGCAAAGCCAAGCACGTTCAGTGCACAAGGGAGTCAAACTCCTGATGCAGCTTTGCTACCCTTTAAAGCCAAGCCTGACATGATCCTTGCCCTTTTGCTGGGAGAGGTGTACTACCCCTTCTCACACCTCTCCCTGCCAAAGACTTTTGGGAAGAGCCTCCTCTAACCCTGAACTGAAACATCAACGTTCCAGAATAACCACTTCTGGAGGGCACATTAGAATCACAGATAATTAAGGCTGGAAAAGACCTCCAAGATCATAAAGTCCAAACTTTTAGGAGCAAATAGCTGGAGCTGCTCAAATGTTTGGTCCCACCCCTCCACAGAGTTCAGCTGGTATCAAATGTGTCTGAAGGGGCCAGGATAAATCCCACTGTCCCTCTCACCTTTGCAGGATTTGCCAGAAGCATGACCTGGGTGATAGCAGCTGGCGGCTGGATGGGATTGAACGGAGACAGCTCAGTGCCAGAGGGTGGCTGTAGCTTCACTTTCATGGACTGCAAGTGAAATAGAGAGCAGAACCTCAGGGATGATCACCTGCCTTAGGGACAATGAAGGATGCATGCACAGGCTGGGGGGACAACAGCCCACATCCAAACGGAAGAGAATCAACCCACAAGTGAGGATGAGGGAACAAGAGCCAGCCCAGCTTGCAAAACAGGACAGGAACAGGCAGTTCTTGATTTATCCTGTTCAGTGTTTTCTGCCTCTGACAAGAACCTTCGTGCTTTGGAAAGGGGCACAGCACAACCTATGGAAAGGTCAGGCCAGGCTGTCCCCAGTCCCTGAGTCCCACGGCCAGGCTCCCCTGGATGCAGTCTCCATCCCGTGTGTCCCTACCTTGGGCACGGCCGCCTGCAGCACGATGTTCCTCACGGGCAGCGGCGCCGTGTTCAGCATGGAGACCACCACGACCAGCACGTCCGAGCGCCCCGGCGGGCACTCCCTGGCAAAGTGCAGCAGGATCCGGAACCCGTTCTTGTCGTAGGCTGTCACCGGCAGGGCGCTGCCTGCCACAGAGAGAGAAGGGAGAGGATCCAAGTTCGTGCTGCAGCAGATGGTCTGAGGCAGCATCAGGCGATCGGGATGTTCGGCCGGAGCTGCTCATCCCTTCTCTCTACTTCATGAGCTTTGCCAAGAAGCTTTGCCTTTAAAAAATGTTCAGGGCAAGGTGAAAGACCTGAAATACTTACTGGGTTTAATAGATTCCAAGGGAACATGGACATTGGCCAAAGAAATTTCAGGTGCTTTCATGGGACTGCCTTGCTGCTGGAATGATGCCGGCTGGAAGAGAGGACTTCCTGATCCAGCAGTGCAGCTGCTTGGGAAGGGAGCTGGAGGGGCTCCAGAGGCAGTGGCTGGCAGCCCTGCAGGTGCTGCTAATGGGGTGACAGCGGCTGGCAAAGTAACCCCAGGGAACACTGCAGGTGTCGCCATGCCTTGGGTGGCACTCCTGCAAGAGACACAGAAAAGCCATAGGTAATGGAGCTGGAAGTGGAGCAGGAATTTCACCAGCACCTAGAGAGGACAGCACATCACAAGGACAAAGCAGCAGCCTGGAGCTAGGCTGGAGCCTGTGACTCTGCACAGTCTCACATGAGGAGAACTATAAGGACAGGGGTGGTGGTAGGGTTGGGGTCACCTCTCTGAGTCACGAAGGAAATGAGGCCTCTGTACCTCAACAGCTCATTCCCCTTCACACCACACCTTTGGATCAGGCAACAGCACAGCTGTGTGCTGTCTGCCTTTCCCTCCCAGAGGTGGGAAACTCGTGTTAGTTTGTAAACTGAAACCTCTGAGAAGAAAAATCCCAATCCCACATTTCTACCAAACCAGAGAGCTGAAAGTCACCCTCAGAACCTGGCACTGCAGCAGGCCTGGCTTTCTAACTGCAGAGCCAAAGCAAAGTCAGGACTTTTGGTTACCCTTTGGCTTCTTCAAGGAGTTGTCCCAATGCATCCATCTTATGTGACATGTTGCTCCCCACGGACGAGCTGAAGTACCCAGGAGCAGCTGGAATAGTCTTAGGAGGCCCCACAGGGGCAGCTGGTACAGCAGGAAATACAAATGGTGCTGAGTTTGATGCTGGGATGCTGGGAGCAGTCTGGGAGGCTGGGAAAGCAGAAGGCAGCGTGGCTGATGTCCCACACGTGGTCTGTGATGTGTGATGGAGAAGAGGGTTCCCTGCAGGGTTGCAAGCAACAGTCACCATCTTCGGATTAAAGAAATCCAGGTCCAACTGCTCATTCTGAAAGAGAGGACAGATAGATGCTCTAACTCACTGCTGCCCCTGATGCAGAGATGGCACTGTTCTGTTAAGAAGGACAGAGGTTTACCACAAAAACAGGTGCTGGGTGATAAGCAGCAAAGTCTGTGGCCTAAATCAGGGCTACTTCTGATCTGTAATTTAAGCAAAGGAAGGACTAACATCATGGGGACAGATGGGACACAGAGAAAGCCAGGCTCAGGGATACCTACTCTGTTTAAACACAGCTATCCCAGATTTTAGGGCTAAGCCAGACTGCCCCTCTGCCTGTGTGTGTGATCACATGCTTCTCCAAGGTGACAGTGTGTCCTGAGACCTCCCACAATGCCAATCCCTCCCTCCCTCCCTTTCCCTGAGACCCCTTCTTTGTACCTCAAACATGCTCCACTGGTTGTTTTCCGAGGTCTCCTTCCCTGCTGCAGGGGCTGGGTCATTCAGGCCTGGAGGGAGAAACAACAAGAGGAGAAAATGAATTCGGTGTCATTCCTTGGCTGCTGTTTCAGTACCATCAAAACTTGATTCAGCTCTGCCAGAGCCCAAGAACCTGATGAAACACTGAGATGGGCTGCAAGTCTATGATGAGGAAAAGAGACTGACAGCACCAGCAGCCAACAGTCATGCCCCGCACACAGCTCTTCTAACCCATCCTGATTAGCACTGCCTTCTGCTGTTCACATCTGGGCTCCACAGACAGGCATCCTGCAGGCTCCTATGCACAGCCCCTCTGAGGCACCTTCTTTTTAGCACACCCCCAAAATCAGGGCTTCATCTGTCCCAAACTGCAGCCTCTACACCCTGCATGTCCCAGCAGCCCCAGAGATCAGACAGCAATTGCACTAAACAGTTACTTTCTTGCAGCCAGCTCTGGGAAGAGATTTTAATACTGACTCACTGACCAGGTCTAATATTCAGAATGATGCAAGGGAGTGTTCCCTGGAATCCAGAAACATGGAGAACACAGAAGCAGCCTTTGTTAGGATGGATTGAGCAGCCCTTTTGCAGGTCCCTCAGTGTCTTACCCAAGCAGAGGAGCTCCTCATCCAGCAAGGACAGGGAGTTGGTTGTGCTGCCCTGCTGAGCGGGTGCTGTTTCCACCTGGCCGGAGGAGCTGCTGCGCAGCGGCGCCAGTGTCTGGGGAGGAGGAGGGAGGATGGGGATTTCAGCTGGGCCAGGGGCTGTGCTGGGGGCTGGTGTCAGGCTGCTGGGTGGCATTGGAGGTGGCGGGGTGCTGGTGACGTCCAGTCCAGCAAGGTCAATGAGGGTGTTGAGATTATTGGTGGAGTTACTCCCTGCAGCGGACAGGAGAAGAGCACTACTAGGAAAGAAGGCAAAAGGCTCAGAGCAAACCCAGTGTGCAGAAGAAATTAGCAGAGAGATGGTTTAGATCCTCATCTGAGCATGGCTTATGGCTCTTTGTAACAGAGCAAGGGTATCTGCTGTCCAGACTATGCAAATCAACACAGATATTTAACGAACTTCCACGGGAAAACCTGCTGCAACCACCGCTCCTTTCCCAGTGCTTCACAATTCATGATCTCTTCAAAATGTTTTGAACTCAGATGAGGCTTTGGGAGATCCTACAGCATTATAATAAACAAAGGCTACCAGAGAGCTGGAGAGCTGAGGGAAATTCATACCATCTCAATCTTCCTATTTAGAACAATCTTGTCCCAGTAAGATGCTGCCAGGCAGCACCACAAATGTTTCAGTCCCAAATGGTAATTGTGTCACACTCATGTCCAGAGCTTTAAATGGTGAAGCTGAAGTGGGAAGTGAGCAACTGGCCTGAATTCACAAATGGAATTACTGGCAAAACCAGGAGAAGGACCTCTGGTCCAGCTTCTACTCTCCAGCTCTTGTGTTTTTAATAAAATTATCTTCTTCTTACACATCACCATTAAGAAACAGGACAAATGTGGGGAGGAAAATGTATGAGAACTTCCAGCCACACAAACTGCTCAGATGCAGGCTTGCTACTGATGTCATCAAAGGTTTCAATGATATGGACTGAGCAATGGAGAATGCAAAGCTGCAGCACTGCTGCTCCTGTCCAGAATTGTTTATCCACTGCTCAGGAGCCTTCTTGTCCTTCTCAGATTCACAGACTGCAGGCCACAAGAACCAGCAAAAGCTACTTTAAACAGGAAACATTGTTCAAAAGATTTAAGAACTGCAGGATTCAAAAATTAAACAACTGACTTCCCAGGAACTCACCTTCCACTACAGACATCCCAGGGAGATCCACTTCACCATTGATCACTTGCCCCTCTATTGTTTTTTTATATGAATTTATCACACGGGATAAATTGTCACTGGCCTGCAGAATATCCCCTACAAGAGAGACAAAAATGATCTCCAAGGCTTCAGTCACTTTGTTCCCACTAATGCTGAGAGTGCTCAGTTGTCAACTAAATAATCAGCAAGAAAAACCATGAATATTTGGCTATGAGCTCCATCACTCTGCCTGTGCCACACTTCTCTAAGCAATACCCTGACCTTTCTAGCTCCACACACATTGCAGTAACAAGGAAAAAATGAGCCCAAGGTTGTTCCCCACAGCAACCCCCTTCCCCTCCCAAAGCGGCAGCTGTCCCCCATTATTTTTGCCATCCTCCTGAACCACCAACTTTACTATCCAGTCCTTGCCTGAACTGAAATGATAAGCACAAAGAGGGAAGGATTGTCCTTTACCAAAGCAACAGGAACCCACAGTGAGGAGGTGACTTTACAGCTGAACCCTTGCACGGGCAAGGAGCACAAAAGCAATTAAAAACGACAAGTGTAGCTTAATTTACCCAAACTGCTGTCATTATCCTCCGTCTCACTGGCCAGCTTGAACAGTGTCCGTCGTTTGGTTTCACACCTTTCGTAGAGCTCCTGGAAGACAGGTTAGGACAAAGGGTTTCACCAGCCAGCAGCACCAGTCAGCACAGAATGACCCCCAGAACAGACCAGTCTCACTGTGCTGACCATGCCAGTGTGGCTGCACAGCCAGGATGGCCCTCCCTGCCCAGCTTAAAATGCTGAGCAGCATTACACGAGCCTGGGGTCTAAACACAACCTGCATTCCCAACACATCTCTCAGTCCTGCCTCACATCAGCACTTATGGCCAAGTTCTAGGCCAAAAGAGATGTTCCTTCCTTGTATAGCAGTCCCTAAAAGCCTGAGGAAGAGCAGAATCATGTTTCAGCAATTAGGCTTCAGTTGTGCTGCAACCACTACTGAGTCTGCAACTACACGGCAGAAAGGTGGCAATAACAAAATGGTTCGCAGAAACAAACCAGTTTCTTAAGCTTCCTACCACTGTTTAAGGACCTTGTTGTTAAAAATAAGTGGGTTTAATTTTTTTTATTAGATAATGTGCAACTCCTAAAGGCTCTGGGCCTACCAAGTCATCCCTGGTGGCTGTTTTCATTTTTAATTTCCTGATGTTCTCTTAACCCTGTAACACAAGCCAAAACTCTTCCTTTGAAGGGGAGGGACTATTCTCTGCCCCATTCAGCCTTTAGTTTATTTATCCACAGTGCTGCAAGGGACAGTTATGACCTGCAATTTGTGTGTCCCTATAGGACCCAGAATTACAAACTGCAGCTTCTTGGTTCTGCCACGCTGCACCTTTGGAGAACAGCTGCACCTCACTTCAAGCATATGTTAAACTGAGCTACTCCCCACTCAATCTTTTGGTGAAAGGCACTAAAACCATGGATATTTTCTTGCCTGCCATTTGCAGCAACTGCTCCTGTTTCCCACCACTTCTCTCCGTTTTACTGCAGCGTTTGTAATTCTCTGCAAAACTCAAGTCTGTAAGAAAGGACTGACTCCAGGATTGCTGGAAACAAGAAGCAGCTCAGACCCACCTTCATGAGCTCCCTGTCGGCCTCTGATGAGTCCTCTTTGCTGTAATGAACCAGCATCTCATTCAGCAGCTTCACGTTGTTGTTCACCTCCTCCAGCGTGTGCATGCGCTTTGTCACCTTCTGGATTCGAGCCTCATCCTTCAGGGTGGAAAGCACAGACAGAAGGGGTGAGTTTATCTCTAGAAGTTCACAGTAACACAACCACAGATACTATCTGTAAACCTGTCAAGTAATGGCTATTTAAGGTTAAGCTAGAAAAAAAAGCAAACAAAACACTTCTTTGTTCATGTGAAGCTTTGCTTATTTTATTGTCTTTTCACCACCATTCTGAAATCACAGGCAACCCCATATTTTGGAAAAGTCTCATTAAATAGAGTTCAATGTATAATTACACCATTAAAAAAGTTCCCAGAAGTTCCTTTCTGACCTTTTCAGAAGATTGTTTTGTTCACTTGATGCTATTTAACAAAAGAGATGTGTTTGAAGCAAAACATTTACTAGGAACAACAGGCACAGTTTGGTGGAAAATGTCCACCCATCTCTGATTGGAGATTCCAACTGAAGACACAGGAGGTCTGTCCTGGGAAGAAGAGGAGCTTGAATGGAAATATTTTATAAACCTATACAACCACCACAGTCCAGAAGGTACCCTTTTATGCCAGAATCCCAATGAGTCATTTCCTGGACTCTAGAGTTTGGAATGACTGTCATGGGTGGATGCAGCACAGCTCTACAAACAGGAAGGTGTTTCCATGAACTTGTTTGTGAGAAGACCCAGTCCAGTGACTACAGTCCTCAGCACCCAGGGGTGGTACCATGATGCTTCCACCAAACCTTGATATGAAATCCCACCTTGAGTGATGGGAATCTGGTAATTACAACAAGGGACATTCAATTCCTGCCCCATCCTCCATCAGAGACACCAACTGTAGACATTTCTGTTATACAAACATCTCCCAGGTACAAGCTACAGACCAAATCCTGAGCTCTCCACCATTTGAAGTCAAATTGCTTAAAACCTGGAAAGCAGACTGCTGACCTGAACCAATCCTACAGGAATTTCTTACCTCTTTTACCATGGATTTTATAAGTTTGTTGGCCTCTTGTAAATCATCTGGGTTTTTGCTTTTCAGCAGCTTGGCTAGAAGCTGAAAGACAAGATGATAGTCAGGAAACAAATAAAGACCCTTGGGTAAAGGGAAAGGAATCTGCGTGAACAATTCAGGGGTAAAGGGATACAGCCTGGTATTACAAAGCTTACACAGCTACCATAGTACAGGGACTTCAGCAGGAGTCATTTGGAGTTTATTATCTATGTGAGTTGCTGCATTCCTCCTTTTGCACAGGACATATTCTGTGAAATCTCAGGGACCTCTGACACCAGATAGTTATTCCTCCCAAACATTATTTTTCCTCCTGTGTGTGAAACATTCTATGCTTTCCAGTACTTCAGCAGGATGGCACTTTAACAGGAGTAACCCCATAATGGTAAAAGAGACAAGGTCTTAACTGGAACTTTGGGTTAAGCAGGTGGACAAAGTAGTGAGTCCTGCAAAAGTACAGGCCATCCCCCCCAAAATAAAAGCCATATTATTATTATTTGCTTCCTTATTCTAAATGTGCACTGAGTAATCACTTTTCATTAGTGATTTTGACACAAGTCTTCACTGTACCTTGGATTTCTCCTCATCATCAAACACCGGGTTCTTGGGACGAGGTGGTGGAGAAGGAATCAATGTTCTGTCTGCAGGAATCACGGGATCAAACATGACGATCCCTGAAAGCAGAACGGGAACCCCTGTGGTCACCACACACACTCACACCAGGCAGGGCACACAGGTACTCCCAGGCTGCTGTCAAAGCCAACACACATCTGCCCCCAACACTGCCACGCTGTTCCAGTCAACAATACATCCAAATCCCTGAGCTTTTACCTGCATGTTCTCCCAACCCCACAACAAGAGCTAAAACTCTCCCTCTGAAGAGGAGGAACCATTTTCAGCCCCATTCAGCCTGCAGTTTATCCATCCACAGTGCTGCAAGGGACAGTTATGACTTGCAATCTGTGTGTCCTAATAGGACAGGATGGTTTCCAGAGCTTTCACGGAATCAATTTTTCTTGTGAAGCTACTAAGTTTTTTTCACTGTGCCTACACAAGAAATGTGTGTCAGCTGAACTAAAGGTACAGCTGAAAAGCCTTTTAGTTAAAAGAATACAAAAGGCTGCTTGGAAGCTCTTATTTCGCTTTAAATTAGACTTGTTCAAATCATTTAATAACTACTTCCACCAAAATAAAAAATTCAACTTAAAAAAGGCCCTTCAAATCAAAACAAAGGTAATTGCAAGGTATTTCACTAATTTAGTTAACAGAGCCAACCCAACCCTGCCCAAGGCATTTACACATAATGAAAAGCTTTTCAGAGAATTTCTCCCTTATTCTATCTCCCCCCAGAGTTTGCCCTGACCCCATTTAATTAGAAGCTGTATATTTTTTGATACTCTTGCTCAAAGCCAAGGCTGCAGAGAATGCATGAGCGAGCAGTTGACTCCCTACCTTGTCTCTTCAGCATGTAGTAGGCATCCTTGATTTTGGATTCCTCTGGCAATGCCACTGTCCAGCTATACAGCAATTCAATGACTTTGGACTTCACCTTCTCTGAGACTCGGTCTCCCAGGTACTAAGGGTGGGAAAAAAGATCAAAATTCTTCATGTTCTTAATTTGTTTTTAAAAACAAAGCTCTGTGGAAGCTCAGTGATATACATTAAAAGGTGTATGATCCAAGTTCCAAGATGATCTGAGGTACACCTCATTAGGAGGAAAAATTGCTCCTCTAATAGATTTGAAAAAACAGTGAAGAGAAGTTTTGTGATTATCTTCAGCAAAAGAAAAAGAGCTATTCTGCTGGCTCCAGGATTTTGCTATTTAAAAATTACAGCAATACAGAGAACCACCCCCTCCCCTGTCTTATGGGAGAGAATCTGAGAATACATTGCTGCATCAATCACGCCATAGAGATTTTCAGCACGTTAAACTCATCATGAATGTTGAGGGATTTAGCCAGGCACTCTTTACACAGCAAGTCAGCAGAATGAGGACTAGAACTCCATGGTGTGTTGCCAAACCTCTTGTTTTAACCTCTGCATCACACTTCTCTTCCACCATCGCTGGAGTTCTGCTTTTTAAAACAACACAGCCCAAGTTTTAGAAGCCCTTGAGTTACCTGAAGGATTAGAACAGCCCAGAGACTGCATAGTGATGGCACATAACTTCCTGAGAAATTTAGTAAGGCATAAAAAAACCCCAAACAACAAGAGCTTAGCTAACAAATGCTCTTGAATATAGACTAATAAGTACAATGAGCCAGACAGAACACTGCAGATATTTTGGATGCTGCCTGTAGCTTACAGAGGTCAAACAAAAAGTAGCTACAGCCATAAGGCTCAGGGACTAACCTTTGGAGACACAACTTTTATTAACTCGTTTAAAAAGCGAAACTTCCCAACTTCATTATGAAATCTTCTCCCACAATTCTTCATACAAGCTTCCAGCACCTGCATTCAAGGAACAGAAACAGGGGCTGAAAGCAACACCAACACCCTACAATAACAGTGTGTTTTGGTCAGAGGGGAGGTGAAGGGCCCCTGTCAGTGAGACAAGTATTCCTGCTCCATGCAGACATCAATCTCCCATCTTTAGGGATGACACATCAAGACAGGCTGGTGTCCCACCTTCAGCCAGGTGTATCTGGGTCTGTGTTATCTCAATATTTGGCTTTAACAACGAACACAAATCTTTCCTGAAGATAACAAAGGAAAGCAGCTCAAACTAAACCAGAGCTGTTTCTGGACATTTTAGGGATGGAACTGTGCTTCCTCCCAACCTCCCAGTGATCAGGGAACTCAGCCCCCAGCTGACCCCATGGACACTCCTTGTGCCCCCTCTACTCCACACAGGTGATGCAATAGGATATAAGCCTGGATTTAAGAGGAGGGGTAAGGACTACCTACTGTCAAGGCTTGGACTGCCTCCCATTCCTGCGGTGACTGGATTTTATGAGCCAGGAGTCTCACAGCTATCTGTGGCCTGGAACAGAGCAGAGCCCCGTTACAAACAGAGCAGGTAAACACCATAAGGGATTTTCACGCTTTTACAAATTCTGCTGTTTAAACAAAGTGTCTTCCACATAATCAAAGGGAAATGCCATTAAATACTTTTACCTTGCCATCACAAAGGCTAACAAGAAATGTTCATGGTAACTTTGTAAGCCTGGCTATTTGCATGTATGAAAGGAAGAGAGGGCTGGTAGTCTGAGCCAGCAATTCCAGAATCCTCCTTGGGAGGGACCAAACAACTGCTAGTACAGGCCCCAGCCCAGGGAATCATTGCTCTTGCATTTGTTTCCTTTTTTCAGAAGAAAACACTTCTTCCTTAGCTCTCGGGAATGCTGTGAGCCAGGAGGTTTCCTCAGTTAAGGCCAGTAAGGATTTAAAGATGCGAAGTCCCACCAGCACTATCAGTGATAACCCCATTTTACAGACTGGCAAATGGAATAATTTTGGCCAGATGAGAACCCTGGAGCTGCAGAAGCTGAAATTAGAAGCAGATTCAGAATTCCCAGTTTCCCAGTGCTCAGTCTGGATTAGCCACGCTGCCTTTCACAGGAGAGGCAGCATCTTCTCTCTGTTGTAGCCTGTTCTTCCTTGTGATATCAGTATATATAAAAGAAAATGTAAATGTTTGATGATGGAATTTCACACTTTAAACTGTGAATGTTAATTTATTAAGTCTAGAGCAGTTTGGGACACCCACCCTTCAAGTTCCTTGTTGATCTGGTCACAGAATCCGATGATGTATTCCCAGTCTTCTTGCCTGTTAGATGGGTTGGTGGCTTTATCTTTGGCAAGGGAAAGAGAACATATTACCAATCAAGAGAAGAACAGTATAAAAGGTCACACATTTCCTAGAGAAAAGCATCTGACATCCATTGCCAGCTCTAAAAACGGAGAAAGAAGTTCACACATGGTATGTCTGTTCAGGGAGAAGGGTGTGTCCAAGCTGAGACATCCATACATCCAGTAAGAACCACTGCTTTCAAAAGAAAACAGGTGCCAAATCTCAAGCATTTAGAAACAGGCTATTCCCATATCCTAAATGAGAGCACAGGATAAAATATTTCAGCTCACAGTTTCCTCTGCCTGAAATGCTGTCTCTTTCCATTTGGCTGTAACATTAAACTCTTTAAAGGTTAAACCCTCACACTTTCTACATATGAAATTATTTTTGTATTCCCTGGGAATTTTGCAGAAGTGAGAGCTGGAACATCAGATGTTTAATATCAGTCATTTAGCATTAGCACTTGCTTTTGGAGTGCCAGCTGATTTGACTGATGCCTTAGCATTTCTTCTGGGATTTAGGACCCGAAATTTATCATTATACATTGAGTTCTTCTTGCAAGTAATAAACACTGCAGCCTGCACCTGATCAGGAACTCAAATCCTACATGCTGAAGCCAAGAGATCGATGCTTTACTGACAGGGCTGTTTCAGGCTCCTGAAGGATCCTCCCTTAAGGAGCAGGACCTCACTGACTGTACAGTAGTGAGGCTATCAGCATCTCTTTGGTTATGAATGCATCTTCTCCATATATTTTACTCAACCCTGATGCAGCAATGAATTTACAGGAGATCAGATTCCTGCTTTAACCTAATTTTCCAGCCAAAATGACCAAACATTATGGTTTTTCTTTCTCGTAAGGGAAGAAACAATGCACTGTACCTGTCCCTATATATCTAAGAGCTGGCATTTAAGAAACCTTCCTCAAAATTTTAATATAATGGAAAGAGGTTTAGGAAATAAAATATTGCTTAGTCAGATAGTATAGAGCAGGGGATGAAGGGCAGGAAAAACCCCCACACACATCCCTGTACTTTCATCTCAGAGGGAAGCATAACAAAACAGACTCATGTTGCATTACCAAGTGTCATTTTTTATCCTCATTAAAACATATCCTTTTACCTTTCCAGAAGCAGCTAAAACCAGCTGTCAGGCATCTACTCCAAATCCTCCCTTTCCCAGTGCACCTCAGCCCTCCTACTGTGCCCATCCTGCAAGGTTTGCTCAGGTTTTCCTCCTCACTGAATGACTCTTGTAAAGCAAGTAAATTTTTTCATGGATTGCATGGAAAAATATTCCACAGGTGAATCTCTGTGCCTGCTGCTGGCCTTCACGGGACCCTAGATAAGCAGAAGACAGCAGCCAGGAAGGAATAACTGCAGGATCACATCCTGTAGAACTCACTGAGCTACCAGGCTGGTCTTAAAGTTAAGAGATTCAAGGGAGGCTCAGTTTAAAAGACAGCTTCTGCAGAGCCAAACAACTGTTCCAAACATGTGGGACCTAAACCTTATTACCACATTTCCAACTGCTGAACACCCTGGAAGCATCATGAAACCATGGACTTACAACAATCTAAAGGCTCTTCATGCAAATCAAACAGCACCGTGGTGGTTTGGTGCTTCAAAGCACCTCTTGTGCTCTGCAGGCCCAGAAGAAAAACACTCAGTTCCTGGCTGGAATTAAGAGAATTTACTTAATAAATGCAGGAGGAGCAGAAACAGATAAGGACACACAACCAAATGGACTCTGTTCGCTGCACATCCTGAAATTAGGAAAATGATGTGGTACAAACATGTAACCAACATTTCCACGTTCCAAGTGTTAATCTTAAAGCTGTTCCAAATATCTCCAAAAATTTTTTTCCAGTGACACTGGATTATTTCATGCTCTCAGACTCATCTAAGTTTTTTTCTGCAAAAGCTCTCACATGAAGATAGTGAAGCCTAGAGAGAGAGTGACTGCCAAAGGGAAGTGCTGTTCCACATGAAGAACCTCCCTATTCCCAACATCCATAAAACCTCCATGTGAAGCCTTGGTTCATAAAAGTTAATGAGCTTGATCACAAGTCTTGCCCTGGCTCTGGAGATTGATGTGTTTGCATGACACAACACAACAGGGTGTATGGATACCTGTTCCCAGTCTCAGTACAGCCACATGAACTCAGCATTCCAGTGGAGTGGAATCACCTCACTTCACCTTTCCAGGTCAGCCCTACAGGAAGTTGTATCACATCTATCAAGCTGTGACTTAAAATCCTCTATTTTTATGAAGAATGCTTAAAATATGGGCAAGGAGCTCATCTGTGCTGCTTTATAAATATGCTTCAGCCATTATGTGAAAGGATTCACTCCAGGATGAAGAGTTGGAGCTCTGGAATATCAATTCCTTGGCTTTTCTGTTGGAACTGCCAACCAAGGCCCATTTGGTACCAGTTATTTGCTTCCAGAGACACTTGTCCACCTGGTACTCTCCTGAAAATCCCATTTCACACTGGCAACCACATGAATCTAAATTAGCAATTTGGGGCCTGAAGTCTTGGCACTACCCCAGTCCTGCTACCACTTTTGCCTCAGTTTTCAGCTTTTTTTTTAATGTGCTCAGGACAAACAAAGCTGCTTCACACCCACCCTGAGCATCAGAGCCACTCAGCCCTCAGGTGCTCTGCCAGACTGAAATGCTAATGAGGCAACATTCAGATTAATAATTAGATATGAAGCAAAGGTGTTTGTTTTCTCTTGAGAGGAACAATGTTGGAACGCAGAGAACCACAGAGCAACTGGAATGAAGAGAACCACAGACCATTAACTGGCTAGTAATGAATGCTCCTGTTTTCCAGGGTTCACTTCTCTACTGAAGCGAGATAAAAGCCACCCCAACAAAGAGTTTCCCCAGGTCAGGCTTAGCCCTTGAATTGGGAATCCCCAGCCCAGGCATGTCCAGTCTAACAGCTGGACTCTGTTTGCATCCCTGGGCAGAAAAGAATGCTGAGTCAGAAAAAAACAAGGAAAAAAGAAATTAAGACAGTTATAATATTTTATCCATTTGCATCTGTTCCACAGTGGAACACTGCCTTAGCCTGACACGAGTGGGATACAAGAAGCTTCCCTCTGGATGCAGCAGAAAAAGCAGCATTGGAGTCAAAGTCTCCAGCTGTGTTTGTACAACTGACATTATCTCCCAACCTTCTTCTGTTTCAGCTCAGTGCAAAGCAGAGCCTGCCAGCCAGGAGGGGACAGGAAGGATCACCTTCCCTCATCCCAGCTGCCAGGAATGAGGCAGGACATGCAGATGCCAGATCATCACTGGCTGAGGTGCAGATCTTGCTGCAGCAGCAGGACACGAGGATGATGTTACTTCATGGGTCTGTGACTCCACCTGATGCCAGAGGCAGGGCAGCAGGAGGCTGCACACCACCACAGGAAAGAAAAGAAACATTTTCAGAAAGAAATTCTCCATCATTCATGGCTAGGAAGTTGGCTGTGCTGCTGAGCCATTCCCTTAGGAAGGGCACAGCATGGCACACCCTCAAGGTTGGCATTAGCCACAGCTTTGTGATGATTACAGAAAAAAAACCCTCGGGAAGGCAGGTGAAAGCCGGGAGCTGCACCAGCTCTGCCTGCCCGGCCTCACCACTCCGCCGGTAATTCCCGGACACGATGGGAGGGGCGATACAGCCACACTGTAGCAGTGACCTGGCATAAAAGCATCCTCCTAAATCAGAGAGCAGCACTCAAACCTTGAAAAACGCGTGCCCCTCTGCAATCAGGCTCGCTGCAATGCTTCTCACAGTGAGTAAGGCCTTTGCAACTCTTCCCTTTAGCCCCTTGGCCAAGGACAGATCACCTCTCCCTTAACTTCCTCAATTAAAAAAACATCCCCCAAAACAAGCAGTCAGGAAGCGTTCCAGGCTATACAACTCAAAATATCCTTCCTACTAGAGATATTTTCTCACACAAACTGAACTGGGTGAGTCAGCTCTCCTCAGAGAAAGATTGCAAGGAAGGGATGTGGGTGTTCCTTCTTGTGTCTCACTGGCTACAACAAAAGATATTGACAAATTGTGGGAGTTCAGAGGAGGAGCAAAAACGGTAAGGGGACAGAAGGGATTGAGCTAAAATGAGAACAGCTGAAAACATCTTTCAGCCAGTAAGTCGTACAGCAGATCATGACAGCATGCACACGTTTGAATTTTATATAAAAATACCAAGAAAGAAGGAGAATTATCTAGTCTTGTTTATGGAAGGATAGCTCCAAGGGTAACAGGTTTTGTACTCCGAGGTATTTGGGGTAATGACCATCTTCTGCAGTTTGCCCTGACTACTTGGAACTTCACTTGCTGCCATAATCAAACAAATAACTATTAAAAAAAGAGAAGAAAATCTAGGCAACAGGCTATGATGTGCAGGATGGCCTCCCAGGGACAGCAGCAGGAGCTCCTGTGTGTGGAATACACGAAAAACAATTACAGTTATGACTGATTCATTCAGGAATCACATTCCTGTGTTCTGTACAGCCAGAGCGCAAATGCCATGGGCAGCACGGACAGACACACAGACAGGAGACACTCAGCAGGGGCTGGGCATCAACAAACAACGGGGGTTTGTCCCCTCTAACCTTTAAGGTACCTTATCCCGACAAAGGGTACTGATATATTCCAGCCTGTACAGAATAGATGCCCACAACTACCCTGAAACCGCAGCCAGGCATAAAGCAGGATTTGTCTGCTTGAAAATCACAGTTGTGTAACACATGAATACAATTCATCTGGTAAACCCCACAGTTCTGAACCTCACGAACAGCACTCAGGCTGCATACTCGGCTGGCCATAACCCAGGCAAGGGAAGAGACGGAAGGGACAGACACGAACCATGACCCTTTATGGACAAGAAAAAGCAGCAGCCTCGCAAGTGCTGAGCAAGGCGAGCTGCAGACCTGCCCGTTGCCCACATCTCCCACGGGGAGCTGCTACCGGCCCCCACCCGCTGCCGCGCCCCACACCGAGGTGACCGCCGGCAGGGGCGGCCCCGGCTCTTCCCCCGGGACGGCGCATCCCCGGGGTGCCGAGACCCCGTGCCCGGTGTGCTGAAACTCCCCCGCGCCCGGGGGGCTGTGCCAACCCGTCCCCAAGGCGCTGTCACCCCCCGGCCTCCCCGGGGCTCCCGCCCGGCTGAGGGGGGCGGCGGGGTCAGGCGAGCGGAGGCTGCAGGGAGGCGATGGGAAGGGGCTGAGGGGCCGGGGAGCAGCGGGGCATGGGGTCGGAGGGTGCCGGACGGGGCCGGGCGGTGCCCCCGCGCCCGCGGTACTCACTCAGCCACGACTCCAGGCTCTCCCCCTCAGCCTCCGCCATGTTGCCGGAGCGACCCGGGGCCCCGCCCCGCCCGCGCGAGAGCCGAGCGAAGGGGGCGGGGTCAGAGCAGGCCCCGCCCCACAGCCAGGGTGGTCCCGCCCCGCTCGCGGCGCGCGCAGGGAAGATGGCGGCGCCCAGCGCGGCGGGGCTGGGCCGGCGGCTGCGGGCCTGGCTGCCCCGGTGAGCGGGGAGAGGGGCCGGGGGCGCTCTTCGGGGGCGCACGGGCAGTACTGGGGCTGCACCCCACCGGGGGAACACGGGCAGCACGGGGCGAGGCCGGGGGGCGGCTCACCGGGAGCACACGAGGGGTGCGGGGAGGGCGTACGCCACTCCAGGAGCACACGGACAGGCCGCCCGCCCGTTTTTGCCGGGCTCATACAGGCATAGAATTGTCAAGGTTGGAAGAGACCTTTAAGGTCATCCACTCCCATCGTGCACCCAGCACTGCCACTCTAATCCCTAAAGCACAGCACTCAGCGTCAGAGATGGTGACTCCACCGCCTCCCTGGGCAGCCGCTTCCAATGCCTGGCCACAGGAGCAGTGAAAAAAGGGATAGAACCCCGCACTGAGCTGCTCGCCCCACTGCCACATGATGCCTCTGACATCTAACACGTCCTTCTTAGGCGTGTTCACATATGTCCACATCTGTCTGCATCCCTGTCACGACACAGCACGTGCATTGGGTTACAGCCCTGCTTCTCTCGTTGCTTGCAGGATAATGCCGGTGAGATGGAGCCGCTACAACCCCAGCTACCTGGAGCCAGAAGTGAAAAAGGAATCGTATCAGAAACCTTTAGAGGAGCTGACTGAGGAGGAAAGGGAGCAAGTGGAGCTTAAGGCTGTTCGACCCATCAGAGCTGCTCCTCCCACTCTCTCCAGTTCAGTGTTCAGCGACCCCATGATCAGGTCAGAGAAAGCAGCAGCTCCTCCTCTCTCTGCAAAAATGGCTGGGAGCTGTGCTGCCCTCCTCGACCTTCACCTGCTGGCTGCACATTGCCTTCTGTTACAGCACAATCACTGTATTCTGAGTTAATCTTTTCCTATCAACCAGTCCATTGTTCTATAGTGATTAGAGATAATTACAGCAGATCTGGCAGCACAGACACTTAACCATTGGAATAACACAAAGGGACGGGGGTGGGAGGCTTATTTCTGTGGGTGATAAAATCAGAATTCATATCTGATCCCATTTGATTTTGTGTTTATAGTAAATTCACCAATATGATGATGAAGAGTGGAAATAAAGTGCTGGCCAGAAGCCTCATGTCTCAGGTAAGAACTCATGTTTCTTCTCACTATTATTATTATATCTTGTTAAAACAAGACAAAATGGAAGGCTGGGATGTCAAACCCACTGGAATTGGAAAGTACCAGAACTTGGATGGTCCATCTCTGTGGTCCTGATGTGTTTCCATCTGCCACATGTTGCTTTCAGCATGATTTCTCTGATAAACCATGATTTGTTTGATAAAATGTACATTGCCCCAGCCTCGTTACCTCACAGACCAGCAGGTGACAGCTTCATGGAGAACCTTCTCTTTCTGTCCTTCTGTACTGCTTAAATGCAAAGAATACCCTTAAAAAGCGTAATTTTCTCTAAAGATCATCTTTCCATCTCTCTGTCATGCCTTACTCCTCTGTATAACTTGCCCTTGAAGTCCCACAAATGTGTCACCTACATGACAGAGCTTTGAGCCTGCTCTGACCCACAGCAACTGGTATTAACTGGTGGTCCCATCTGGTCTGTTCCACCCTTGAAATGGGAACACACTTTGCCCAAATGTTCCCAATTAACTGCTGATTCCTTGTTACAGAAAAGCACACGGGCTCTGGGCTCTGGAGTCCAGGCTTTACAGGGGAGGATGCTCAGTGCACAGACCCCTATTCCAGCCTCCACTTTGTCCCTGCCCTTCCCTGGCTTCTGGCCCATGTTTGTGCTGCTTGTCCCCCTCACCCCAAATGCAATGCCTGATAAAACAGACTGAAGAGCTGGAAGAAGGTGAAGTAAAACTTGAGTTAAAGAATTTCCAATGGGTCTTTTGCCTCTGGGGCTGGAGGACCAGCTGCTCAGGTGAAAATGGGGTGCCTGTAAAAGTGATGTAACCTCATGGAGTGGGAGAATCCATCTGCTCTGTATGTCTTCTTTCTTGCCTTTCTTCTAAGACTCTGGAGGCCATTAAGAGGAAGCAGCTGGAGAAGTACCACAAAGCTCCAGAAAATGAGAAGGAGACAATTGAATGCAACCCCTACGTCATCTTCCACCAGGCTCTCAAGAACTGCCAGCCCATCATCGGGCTCAGCAACATCACCAAAGGAGGCAAAACCTACCAGGTGAAAGGGGGGCTGGGAGCACATCTGGTTGGGAGAAATTAGCTATGGAGGCAGATGAACTGGTTTCCACCCCATCAGCTCAAGATCTTCTCTCTTTGGAAAGAGCCACTGCAATCTGGAATAAAACAGCTCCTAGAAACTGTCCAGAATCAGGATCCCCACCTATGAGTATTGTGATTCCCCTGTCACAGAATCAGTAAGGTTGGAAAAGACTTCTAAGATCAGTCAGCAGCAGTCTCTGGTTCTCTGACTAGATGTGAGGAGAAATACACAGCAAGTATTTTCCAAGGAGACAGAGATCAGCAGCAAAACAATTGGTAGTGCTTGGACTACCAGTCCCATCCTTTCCGCTGCACCGTGTTGCTTGGGAAGAGGTCCCAAAAGCCCTGGGGCAGGTCAGTGTGGCAAAATGGGTCACCTAGATCCAGCAGGATATTTAAAACACAAGCAGAACCTGTCTCTGAGTACAGGCTCTGCAACCCTTGGGGCCTGAAGGAGAGGTGAGATGTGGAGGCGTTTGGAATGAGATGATCTTTAAGGTCCCTTCCAACCCAAACCATTCTGTGATTCTGTGACTTCTCTGTATTCAGTGCAGGAATGGGGTGACCATCTCCCATCTCTGCTAACACAAACCAGCCTGGATCCAGCTCCCAAGCAGGCCAGAATTTCCGTTTTGGTAGCACTGACCAGTTCCTAGGGACAGAGCAGGAGAACTGGTGGGGCTCAGCTGTCGGAGTGGGTGTGGCTGCAGAGAGCAGCACAGTGAACATCCACAGGTGCCAGCTGGTGCTGTGTGGCTGCTGGGGAGGAGCAGGTTGCTGATAACTGCCATGGTTTAACCCTTGCCCAGGTGCCCATCCCGCTGACGGACAATCGGAAGCGCTTCCTGGCCATGAAGTGGTTGATCACCGAGTGCAGGGACAACAAGCACCGCCGGACGATGATGCCAGAAAAGCTCTCCCAGGAGCTGCTCCTGGCCTTCAACAACGAGGGGCCCGTCATCAAGAGGAAGCATGTCCTGCACAAGATGGCAGAGGCCAACCGGGCATACGCCCACTTCCGCTGGTGGTAGGGACCCTGCACGGGACACGCTGCCACGGCCTGGAGAGCTGAGCCCCAGGGCTGCCAGCCTGGGAGAGGGAAAGGTGGAACATCCCTTGCAGGCAGCTTCTGATCTAACCCAGGGAAAGCTGACACGATCCCCACGAGGTTCTTTTTCTTTGTGCTTGTTTGGATGGGGGAAGGGGGAACCTGAGTTACCAGCCCCAGCAGGGATGCTCCAGTTATTTCATAATCACTTCCCTGTGAAAACAAGCCTTAGATGTTTTTCTTACAGCAATGCTAAAGAAAATAATCTTTCACTCACCTGTTTCCTGGGGATCTGAAAGTCTCTCTGCTCCTCAAATCAGCAGTGTTTTTGGCTGCAGAGCTAAGAGCAGAGCTGGATCCTCTTCCACACCATAACCAGCCTCAGAGGGATTAGTACAACAGGCAGTAAAAGGCCCTTTTTGATTTTTGTTTCTTGTCATCAGCAACACTGTCTGCACAGATTTGATGGGAATGTTAACAAAATAAAACCAGTTTTATGGGAAAGGTTTCCCGATTCCAGACCTTTGTCTCTGTTGCTCCAGCCACCCAGGTTATGTAAAGCCCTGAGGCCCTACCCTGGAGCAGAAACTGAGTTATCACAGCCTTAGGGCTTCAGTATTGCTCAGAGCTCAGCAGCTGTGCAGGGAGAAAGCAGGGCACATGTTAGTGGAAAACTTTTATTAGAAAAAAATCCTTCAATAGACTATTTTGTTTCCTTTCTTCCTTTCCCATTCTTATAACAAACATACTGTAGCTGAAATTTGCAAAATTCTGAAAAAAACGTGACAGTTACTGTATAAAACTTATAAAACCCATTCCTACATGTGCTCAGAGACCTCTCCTGTCGCAGGCTGCCCCACAGCAGGTATTCCTGTGGGAGAGGCTGTGTGCATGCAGGTGCAGCCAGCATGCTGGAAGGAGTCTGGGAAAAATACCACTTGGTTGAGCTGTTTGTGAGGCCACGATGTGTTCTGCGACCTGTCCCAGAGAACCAGGTACAACCTGAGCTGGGAGATTCCCCCTCTGCCTCCCACAGCTCTGCTGGCTTTGGGGTGAAGCAAAATGTTCTCAGCCTAAACTGTGCTTTCCTTAACACTCATAGAAAATGCTGGTGTGAGCTAGAAGCCTCACAAGCCCTTTGCTGGCAGCAGCCCAATATTAAGACAAAATCAGTGGGAGAACGTGGTGGGTTAAGTGTGCCCTTCCCACTGCTCTGAACCTCCAAAATCAGACCAGCACCAGCTGCATCTGGCAGTAGGTGCACAGAGGCTCTAGCCGGTATAAATCTTATTTACAGGAAGTGCTAGAAAATTAATGTGAAAAATTCCAACTTGGTACGAAGCTTGCTGGTGAAGGTGCTGGGGACTCCCCTTCTCTGCCGCGGGAGGTTAATCCGTCACTTCGCTATAATAATATTTCTGGGCAGCGTCCGTCATCTTCCAGTCGGCAGCCCGGAACTCGATGATCTCCAGCAGCAGGAGCTGGGACAGGGAGCTGAGCCCCTCCTGCAGAAGGAAGCCATCTCGGAGGAGGGAGAAGAGCTCGTCCATCCGCTGGGAATTCATCTTCTCCAGCTGCTCACCGATGCGGTGGAGCTGCAGGACCAAGCAGTCCACCTTCAGAAGGAAGAGCAGATGGCTGAACACAAAGCAATGGAGTCTCCTCTGCACCCCCCTGGCCTGTGCTTTTCACAGGTCCTTGGCAGGACAACAGGCACATCAGCAGATCTTCCCTGCACTCACCTCCTCCTCCTTCTGCAGGCTGTCGGGCTGTGCCAGCCGGAACAGGCAGTCATACACAGGGTTCACCAGAGCCATCATGGGCATGTTGTTCACCTGCAAGGAGAGAGGAGCACTGTCTGCCTGGGGCCAGAAAGGAGTCTGCAGCTATTTAAAATAGTTATTCCCTTGCTGCTCTCCAAAGGAGAAGGGAGCAGGATTTAGCTGTGCTGTATTAGTGGGATTTACATCAGAGTCTCCAGGACATTTGAGTCTCCAGGAAGGAGAGGAGCTGAACAAATGATGTAAAAAACATCTATTTTAAAATGTACGCAGGTAGTTGTGGGAAATATACCTGTTCCAACAGTATTTCTCCTGCCTGCAGCTCTACTTGCATCATTTCTACATCTACTCCAAGCAGGAATTCAAAGTTCACACACTACACAAAGGCCTAAAGGCAAACTCCATCAGCAAACCCCACAGCAACTAAACCAGTGCAATCTGGGACATCTGGGAGCAGGCAAATCAGAGGATTTCAAACACCAGGTACAAAATGAGGAAGCTGAGACTTTTTTACTGTTCCTGAAGACTTCCTCTGCCTCTCCAAGCCTGTAAGTAGCACCAGCCTTGGCAGCATCATTGTGCTGAGAACCAGCTCTGCCCTGGGGCTCTGTACAACACGCACCCAACACCCTTGCCCTGGTATCCTTGGATGCCCAGACCCTTCTGGCACTCCCGGCAGCAACAACTGGGTGCTCCTGCCCCAGCTCCTCACCCTCAGGTAGTCGAAGATGTTGCAGATGAAGGTGACGTAGCAGATCCAGGCCTGGAGTGAGCGGGTGCGCAGCTCCTCCCTGTCCTTGTACTCTTGCTGCAGCCGGTTCAGCAGGCTCCTCCGGAAGATGCTCTGGCCAACTTGTTTGCTCTCTGCCTATGAGCCCACAAAAGCAGGATGGGGGGATGAAAGAGGGGTGCCAGAGGGGTGGGGGGATGCAGGACTATGCAGATACTCTCCTGTGATTCCCAGAGAGGCAGAAAAGCTGCAACTTGCTGCCTGTGCCAGCCCACTGCTCCTCTGGATGCTGCCACTGCATGGGGCAAATGGCAGGAGAGGACAGATGGCCAAGGGGTCAGAACACGTGGCTGGGGCAAAGCCTTTCCTGGCCCAGCCCAGGGACAACCCACACAGCACAGCCCAGGTGTTTTGCTGTCCAGACACGAGCTCTCACCTGGATGATGGTGTAGCAGATGCGCCCAGCCTCCTTGCTGAACACACAGTCTTTGAGGGACTGGTCCACTATAATATTGGCCACTTTCTCCAGGTCCACGTTACTGGGGTCTGCAGAGAAGAGAAATACTGTCAGGACCCAGGCCTCTTTGGCCCCTGATTGCTCTGGGGTACCTTGAAAGCAACCGTGGTCTGTGCAGGGCCCAGTACAGTCACGTTAAATGGTGCACAAACTGCGTGGCAGAGGAGCTCGTAAAAACCTGCTGACCTTTGAGGGCTGTTTTCAGCAGCTTCTGAGTCTCGGAGTCGAAGGACTGTATTTTGTACTCTTCTTTGCCCGTTTCCCCCATGACTGGTTTCCTCCAAGCGCAAGAGTCAGGGCAATGGATGAGCTAGTGACAGTCCCTGGGGAGGGAGCACACAGAGCTTAGTTGGACAGAGGCAAAGCTTCACCCATTTGCCATTCGGCAAACCCCAGGTAGTGCTGGAGCACAGGCTGTTTCCTGACAGCTCCCCACCCCAAGGAAACTCCTCTTTTATTAGGGCACCAACTCCAGCCCTAGATCCAGGCAAATCCTCATTCCCACATCTTTTAAAGCCTTGTTTCCTACCAGCTGATGATAGAACTTAATCTTCAGAGCCTTTATATTTTTCTGATATATGTTACAGGCAAAGCAGACCCAAAATATACCTATCTCACCTCGGAATGTTTCCCTGTGGCTGTATCACAGGGAAGCACACACTGCTCCCTTGGGCCTTTGAAACACCAATTCAGCTGCTTTCATAGAAAAATCTGTGAAGAATCAAAGCCACCACAAAAGCATCCAACACATGCTCACCAGAGCACTTCTTCTGCACCAGAGCCAGGCTCCCTCAGCTCCCAGCGAGACACAGCAAACTCAGCAGCCAAATCCCCAACAGAAACAGCTCCCATCTCATCCCTCTGCAGTGAAGCACTGCTCTGCAGCAGCAACAGTGCTCCTAACTAGTCTCTAGACTGATTCTCTTCTGCTTCATGATACAGTGAAGACAGCAAGAGGGTACGCACGGCACAGAGACGAAGGGCTTGCTCACACAGGATCCACTGGATGGAAATGCAGGGCTGGCCAGACCGACAGCACAAACAGGAGAAGGCAATCAGCCAAATGAGTTTTGCCAGCTCGTCGAAATTCCTCGGCCATTACTCACCCCTCTCTGCAAACAGGTCCCTACCCCGATCAAAGCCCAAGAGCCTTTAGGGGACAGGTACCTGGGCAGTCCCCTCACACATAGCACAGCAGTAACTCAGAGCAGAGAGTGTCCATGGGGGTGACCACCTGCCGACGCTGCTCTCGCAGCCAAAGCTCTCACCTACCCTGGGACCAGCACAGAGGTTTCTTTCCCAGGTGGATTCACAAGCAGCTGGGTGCCCTCCACGCCATGCCTGGTTGGCAAACACGTTCCTAGCCGACCTCTCCTCTCTCTGCATCTGCACTCATGCCATGCTGCACTGTCAGTGGAGCAGCCCGAGATCACCAGCAGCCCCGTGTCCCACCGGCAGCATCTCCACGCAGAAGGAACCTGGCGAGAGCTCAGTGCCTCACGCAGCACAGCGGGAAGGGCCCGAGCCCGTCTGGCAGCGTCTGTGCCGCCGCCCAGCCCCTCTCCCGGAGCTTCCGTCCCCACGGCTCCCCGGGACGGCCACGGCTGCTTTGAACTGCTGTGCCAAATTACCCTGCCTAGAGCAAACCACAGCGTGTGAACACCGAGCCAGCCAGGTCTCGCCTGCACTAGAGACCCTGCTGCCAGCACCACCTTGTCTGAAGGGCTGGTGGCAGTGGTGACATGGGGCACCTGTGGGTACCGACTGCTCCTCTGCCACTGGCCCCTGCTAAACGAACCGTCCAGGGGACTGACACAGTTGGGGTCAGCACCCTCAATCTGCTGGTGATCCACCAGCTCAGGTGCCAGGGCACTTGTGACCTGCGGGGTCACACCTGGCAGTATGGGCTGGACAAGTCCTGGCCACTACAAGGAGAGGGAGAAGAGCAGAGAGCCTCCTCTGCCACCCCATAGTGTCTGCCCCAGGGGCTTTACCAGTCCCCGGGAGCCCCATCCCATCCCCGCCGAGCCACACGTGGAACCCCCAGCGCGAGTCGCCTCTTGCCCGGGGCAGTTGGACCACCGGAGCCCCCAGGAACCCCCGCCGCTGCCTCCCGTCGCTCCAGCCCCGCGGCTAGCACGAGCCCAAGGGCCACCGGACGGAGGCACAGGCGGCTCCCGGGGAAAGCAGCCCCCGCGCTGCCCCTGGTCGGGCAGGGGGAGCTGGGCGCAGCCCCACCGACCTGCCGGCCGCCCCCGCTGTGTCCTCCGGCCCCCGGGGCATCGCCGGCACCTCCCGGGCCCCGCGCCCTCCCGGCACGGCCCAGGTTTCCTCTTAGGTCATTTCCTCGCCCGAGCCGGGGGAGGGACGGGCCGGGACGGGCGGGGGAGCGGCGGCAGCGCCACCGCCTGCGAGCGCCGGGGCACGGCGGGCTGAGCCCCGGGCACGGCCGGCTGCTCCTCGGGAAACCCCCGGGCTCCCCCGGGCACGGCTGGCTGCCCCTCTAGACACCCTCCCGGGCAAGGCCGGCTGCCCCCGGTCCCCTGGGCACCCCCAGGCACGGCCGGCTGCTCCCGGGTGCTCCCCCAGACAGCCCCAGGACACGGCCGCTGCTTTTCCTACTCCCCCCCGCCGGCGGGTCGCGGGCAGCACTCACCCCTCCGTCCTGCTCCCCCGCGGGGCTGTCCCGGCGCTCTGCAGGTGATAACGGCGTGAATTCCGCCCTTCCCTCCGGGCCAGGGCAGGCTGCAGCCGAGTGGTATAAAAAAATGAGTAGAAAAAAAGTCAGGAAAGGGGATATGCACTCAAACCAACGCACTGCAACAAGAGCTGAGTATGGTATAACACACTTCACGTTCTTCCTCTCAAATCTCAACCATGTCACAAGGGAAGACCCCGCAGGGGGTGAAGCCTTCACAGCAGAGCAGCCAGGCTGCTAAAACCAGGGAATGGCTGAGGGAACACAGAACGGTTTGGGAACATTTTCCGTAGGACTGTGTGGCCTGGCTGGATACAAAGCCTGAACTCACCCACCGAGGGCGTGAGGTTCAGGACTGGCCACCACAGCTCCAAAAGCCCCTCTAAGACACAGCAGTGGGACTGGGCTGCACAAATCCCCCTTGGCTGATCCCTTTTGGTGCAGTGCTCAACAGCGATACCCAATACAAGAGCATACAGTTCTGCCTACTGCTGAGGAGCATCCACAAGCCAGCGATGGGAAGGGAAATCCAAATGGCTCCTGTTGCCTCAAGCTCTGGGCCCTGATTATCCTCCCTTTCACGCACCAGGAGGGCCATGGTGTTCCTGTGGGGTCCAGCATAGGCATGAAGAGGACAGGAATAAACCAACTGCAGCCAGACACGTACATAACAAAATATTTAATGTACCTTGTCTCAAAGGTAGAAACACTGTGCGTGTTGTGCTCAGATGCTTTCAGGAAACAGCAGCAGCAAAAGATCCACTCAGGCAACACAGCAAAATGCCACAGTTACACTTTCTACATCACAAGGAAAACTTAAATCAAAATTAAATATGATCTATTCCAGTCCCAGCTGTAAAACATTCATTTCTTGTCAGAAAGGATGCTGTGCAGCTCTGGATGATCATCTTGAGAGTCAGACTGTCCTAGGAACTCAGTGAGCCAGCCAGCACTGCAGGAAGCAGCATGTTCCTTGCAGATCTTGTGCGTCCGAGGCCGGCTCAGCGCCGTGGTGGAGCCGCAAACAACCACGGCACAACTCCTCGCCAACGCTCTGCCTGCTAAGGAGCTTTTGGACGTTCTGATGGTAAAAGGCACTAGAAGAAAACAAATGCAACTGCTGAGCAGCTTGTGAGGTGAACTGCAGGCAAATCCCTGGTGATAGGATTAGCTTGGAAAGAAATCCCAATGGCCAAAATCGGCCGAGTCTCACAGCGAGGCACTCGCCACATTGAGTCACTTCACACCGAACGGGAGCGCGCAGCTTCCGAGAGCAAATGTGTCCCAGCACATGGGAGAACAAGGTGACCACAGATATCTCCCATCTCCTGCTCCTCTAATTCTAAGAAATTTAGCTCCTAATAGCATATATTTTGCCAGAGCAGCATGAGAAATAAGACCTGTCCTCCTAGTGCTTCATTCAGCCTCAATCCCACAGAGAAAACAACATTCCTCTTACAGCGCTTTCCCCAGCAAAGTGCACATGAGGAATCTGTGAGGGACAGATGCTGCTGATCAGAGGTGAGTGATGAAGTGACTGCTGGATGCAGCTCCTAATATTGTTGAGGTTCCCTCTCACTGGAAGCCCAGATGCCTTTATGGGCCTGTAACATTTGTGACTTGCAGCCCAAAGTCGTCTGACCAGGGAGTCTCTTCCACAGCCTGGGCCAGACAGGCACAACTTAAACTCTGGCTTTGCCATCTGTTGTGTGGAGGAAAGCTCAGTTAATGCAGAATGGAGGAAAAAACTACCCCAGAGAGGAAAAGTTGCTCCATACTCTCTAGTGCTGCCCTCTCTGTGGAGCAGCCAAGCTGTCCATGCCTGCATCAACCCAAGCTCCACAGCAGCCTTGAGGAATGTCATCTTACCAGAGCACAGATCTTCCTGTTCTTTCCTACTGCTGAGTTCCCAACCAGTTTCTCCCTGTTTTGTGCAGTTTAACAGCAGCTCTTTGACATGAAGTGGAAAACAAGTCTTGCAATGTTTAGACAGGACGGATGAGTCCCCATTTCCTAAGGAAGCCTAGGTCAGCACTGAACATTTTCTGCTGTGGCCTGTCCCTGCTAACCATGACGGCATTCCTCTCACCATCAACAAAAGACAATAACAAACCCAACCTGTTTGTGTCTATTTTGAAAGGAGACATTTCTCTCCCTCAGAAGGATGTCATGAGCCGAGTTCATTACTCCTTATGATGTCTTTCCAACAACAATGGGTGAACAATAAACAAAGGCTAAACATTGTTAAGAAGATTTTGAGGAATCTCAGCCTAAATAACACAGGAAAATGCCAATAAGATTGAGGCACTTGAAAAAACTCACTCCACACTTTCTGCATTTTCTCCTCTAAACAAAACTGCCATTTTTAGAGTACATGCAGCTCTCTCTCCCTCTTTAAGACTCACATATTGGCCTCCTGCCTGACACCGACACTACTCAATGAACTTAATTTTACGCAGCTCAGTCACCTGCAGTGAAACGGCCACTTTGTACTCCAAGATCTCAAACCCACAGCAGACACAAAGTTATTTGGCCTGGGCTTGCAAGGAATTTCTCTAGATACCTCAGCCACCAGTGAAACAGCTGTTCTTTAAAAACAGCCTCTCACAATAGCTCAGGATAAGTGAGCAATGCTGATATGCTCAAAATCACCAGGAGAAGTTGCGTCAACGGAATGGAATTGGTCACGCTGGAATTTGGCCAGACCATTTGGGATTAACACCCTGAATACTGCAAAAGAGCTGGGAAAAGCTCTGTGTTAAGAGAAGAACCATCAAACCATCCTCCAAATAACTTCAGTGCCCTGCCTTATCCACCCCTTGCAGATGACTAACGCGCTTTTATAGGCAGGGCTCGGAACTCTGCCTTCCACACAGTCCAACCACACCCTGCTAGGCTTGAAAAAACACAGAATAAAAGAGGAGGAAGAAAGTAATTTTCCTCTTTTCCACTGTTACATAAATCAGTTGTTGGTAGGTTGTTTTGTTGGGTTTTTTAACCACTCATAAAACCTTTCAAACTCCAGAAAAACACTTTTCCATCTCAAATTCAATCACCCATGTGAAACACCATGCTCAGCCAACCAATTCCCATTTGATGTTAATTCCTTTCACTTCAGCAAATCTTGTCAAAACACTTTCATCTGCTAGCACCAGTACAGGACTGAGGCTCTGAAATGTTTTGAGGCCACTACAGAAATACTTGCTAGACACATTCAAAGGTGCTATTAAATAAATAATAATAAAAAACCTACTAGTTTCCACAGGACTTTCCCTTCATTATTTCAACTTAGAATAATTATTTCTTAACTCTATAAAGCATTTATTTACTCACTGCTTTGAAGCAAAGAACCCTGAAGTAAGAATTGGGTTTGTGCGTTGAATCCCCTCAGAGTGGGGCTCTTAATATGCAGGTTTGCTTGTAAAAAGTGTGAGTGAGGCACTGCAAACCCCTAAGAGATGTATGGCCAGACACCCAGGAAGAGAAATGGGAATTCAGGATACAATCAAGCTGACTGGAGTTAAAGGAAGAACAAGTCTGGTCCAGCATGATCAGAGAAGATGCTGTGTTTAAGATGACAGAGAATCCACAGCCAGCAAGTGGTGACCAAGAAGCAGCAGCTGGCAGCAAAGGAAAAGAAAACTGAGGGTCTGTGCACTAATGTGGCTTTACCTGACTTCACACCAGCAGGACAGAGCGACCTGTGCAACACCGAGACAAGAATCTGGTGCAAACAGCAGGCACAGAGCAACGGAATAAAGCTGTGCAGATTCAGTGCCAGGAAGTGGTGTTTGGTTGGTTAAGCAGCACTAGGCTGGGCCAGGATCCCCTCTCTGGGATCCAGGGCGAGCTCAGGGATTCACCCGCTTTATTGGGTGCCTTTCCAGAGCACAGGCGTTGCTAGGGAGTGGTCTGTTGGTTCCTCCTCTCCCCACTGAATGTGCACTGATATGAGAGGAGACAGAAGAAAAGTGCCCCGTTGAACAGCTTCCAGCCAAGCAGGTCAGTGTCTCCAGCAGAACTGCAGTCGCCTTCTCCTTCTGCTTGGTCCCAGGAGGTGATTCCCCACAGGCTGGGGGAGCTCTGACATTTCCAACACGCTCGTGACAGAGCAGGGCCATCAGTCTCCCCTCTTGAGGAGAACAGCAGGCAGCCACACACTCCCTTTCAGCCTTCCTTCCTCCTCGTGCTCTCGGCACTCTTCAGGGAGCACAAAAGGCTGCAGAACAGCTCGTACCAAAAGAAGATGAGGCCGGTGGAGAAGGCAGCCTTCAGTAAGCTGGGAGAGAGGCCCTTGAAGAACCCACCTGGGCCCTCCTCTCGCATGATCTGCCTCATGCAGTCCACAAGACCCCTGTACGTCCGTACCTGGGAGAGAAACGGCAACAAGGTTAAACAAGAAAACTTCAGGATAACTGGAAAAAACCACAAAGATCCCCAAACTATACCACAGAAACATTATCTTGACATGCAGCTTGGAGATGCCTTTCTGGGTAATATCATAACTAACTGAAAGTTTCAGAGACAGTTTAGAGACAGCAGGACAGAGGAAATGTAGACATTTAGCATCAGCAGTGGTTTATGCACATCATTCATTGAATGGCTGTAAAACCTCTGCATGCAACAACAGCGTGACTTTAAATTTATGGCACAGGTTTGTGAAGTCATTTCAGATTGTGCGGCTGCTGTTTTCTATCCCCTTCACCCTGTAAGAAGGGACAATTTTTAAGTTTTCTGACAGAAAGAAAACACAGCTACAGCACTTAGAAGTTTCCAAATTAGCTGTCTACATGTTGTTGTGTTACACTCTGCAGTTTTAACATCTTGTGACACATCAATGCTAAGAACAAATTCTGTATCTCCCTGCAAGAGGAAAAGCATCCAATGCAATGGGCTGAGACATCAAAATACTATTCCAGAATTTCTAAGGGTACAGACTGATTTCCTTCTCAGATCCAAGGAATTTTAAGGAAAAGGGAAAATTACCACATTTCATGGAAAAAAAGAGAAAGTTACTTGAAAGATCTGTATTTGTCTTCAAGTGTATTTCAAGGTGGTAACAATGGTGCTAAAGAACATCAGAGTATTTAATTAGCTTTGAATTTCAGGTCATTCTCATACATAAGACCCATGCTGAACACTTGGTGCCTACTCCTTGTGTCATAATATTATTTGCAGAAGAAGAGCCTGACAGCCAGGTGACTCCAGCACAGAGCCAGTGTCATCCTCTGCTAGTAATTTGGTTCTGAATCAGAAATACCAAGCTGCAACTAGAAAAGTAAAGTAAATCAAAACCCCTTTGCCTGCCTGATTCACCCCCAGCTCCAAGACACAGTTGATGGAGAGGGATGACAAGCCAGAGCACAGGTATGTTGGACAGTGTCATAACATAAACCCAGTATGTTCATGCATAAATTCGTATTATTAGACGAGACCAATGCTCAGTGGCAGCTCCCAACCCAAATATGAACTCAACAGGTACCACTGGTGTATTGTCACTGCATTTCAGTGCACTGGACTAGCTCCATTCTCAGGAAAATCCACCACTTCCAACATTTCTCACCTGCCCAAAGGCTGCCCGAGCGTGCTCAAAGCCACCCACTTGCAGTCGCTTTTTGACCACATCCAAAGGGTACGTGAGGGTTTTGCTGATGACTCCAGCGCAGCCACCACAAACAAGGTTTTTAACGTTGCCTGAGAAGCAAAAAGAGAAAGGATAGCAAGGAGGGGAAAAAAGAGGATTAGCAGGGAATTCTGATTAAAGATCCTAAGAGGTAAGTTAAAAATCACTTTTCACAAGAAGTAAGGTCAAAAAAAGTCCTTTGAAGTTACATCACCTCTTCTGCATAGTTTGGGCCAAAGAATCTCAAGCTGTATTTTTTCAGGCTTGCAATGTCTGTTGGAATCAGAGGACGAGCTCCTCTTGGTTCATTACACTGACTTATGGTTTTGCTCTGCTCAAAAAACCCCAATCCCCAGTCACCAGACAACTTGCTGCCAGTGGATGGAAAAGTTTTCATGTCCCCCCCAGCAAAAGCCTGGTCACTGGAAATCTTGCACCCCTGACTGCTCAGGCTGATGTATTCTGGACTGGAATGTCACAAGCTGACACTGCCTGATGATTTCAGAGGCTTGTGGGAAAGGAGTTCTGTATTAGACTCTTTCCTGACAAACATGAGCCCCCAGCACGAAATCACCATCAGCCGCTGCCACCTAAAATTAAATATGCAGACATGATATTGAAAAGTCTAGTTCCTCTGCTGAAGAGATTCCATTGAAGAACAAAGCCATGCTGCCGCTGCATACCTCTCTCTCAAAGAGGCACAGGTATCTAGAACTGCCAAGATGACAGGTTGCATCAGGATGAGGTTCTCTTACAACGGAGCTAGAAACCAACATAAAAACATCAAATCGAGAGCCTGGCAGCTTTAAATTAGACCAAATGAATCCTCTTCTCTAACAGCTGTGCTGGAACCTGCAGGCAGATTTACTAAGGAAATCCAAGAGTCCTGTCCCCACAGCACAAATGAAACAGAGAAAGATTAAGCCAGCACCGTCTTCCCACAGTATCAGTAATGTGACACTGCTCAAGAAAGAGCACCCTGGCCTGTGACACTTCACTTTCCCATCCACCCACTTCCATCAAGGTTATTCCACAACGGAAACTGTTTGTGAACTCTGCTGTACTTAACGTGGCATTTCTGTGCAGGGGTAAGAATGAGAGATGGGAAATTGAAATGCTTTTCAGATGTTGCATTAAAAAATGTGAAAGGACTAACAAAGCTTACATCAGTCACTCAAATCAGCATTCATCCTCTTTCTCTCCCAACTGCAGCCATCACTGTCCCAAGTTCCTACCTCCATTCTTTCCTTCAGCTGGAGTCACCCACTTGGAAAACTGCTGCAGGATGTTGTAGAAGAAAAACTGGAGACCAGCATATGGGAAGATAGCAACAAGTGTGGGGGTCAAACCTCTGTAGAAAGTCCGAGGCCCTTCTGTCTGGTATATGGTCACCACTGCATGGCGAAGGTTGGGGTAGATCTGGAAAACATGGAAGAGGCTGAGTAACTCTCCAGTGAACTTAAAAACAGCAAACCAAAGGTCAGCTCATTTCCCAGTAATGGGTATAGGAATTTCCCACTGCCCAAAATACAACTGACCATCTTCCGCACAAAGTGATATGCAAGGTGATTTTCCACACCCTCAGTGTTCTCTGCTAAGCCCTTGTGACTTAGAAGAAACAAGGCACAGAGCTGAGTCCTGAGACCACCTACATCACAGACACCATTATTTTTCTTTTAACAGTTCTTAACTCCTGCAACACAATTCATATACATATTGTAATTCTACTACAGGCTAAATGCAGAAATGGGCTGGTACAAATCTATCTCATTATTACAGACCTAATTAGCACAGAGACCAATTCTTGTGTAAATAAGAACATGAAGCACAGGTGAAAGGTGACTGGTTTCAAGTATCATTCCCATCATTATCTAAACATGACTCTCTGCACGTGGAAAGTTTCAAAATTGCAATGTTCAACAGCCTGGGGAGTGGATTCTATGAAAGGTCAACAGCCAAAGCAAAAATTGAGTTATCCTGTTAAGGACAGTTTCTCCTTTCTGGATCACCTGTCAGGATCAGAAGCAGCAAAACACAATTAGGAAAGCTGTGTCAACAGCACGGAGGATAACTGGGCAACAGTGCAAACACTGCCCGTAACAGCAACTGCTCCTTCATTTTAACCCACATGCTGCGTGTACTTTCAAACCTCCTGCATCTTCAGACCCGTGAAATATTGCCATTGCTACGGACGACAATTCCAGCTTGGAATGCTAAGCCTCACCTTTGGCTCACCCTGGGCAGCAAAGCGAGTGCGCAGTGTGTCCACAGGCTGCACTGCGACCGTGGCTGTGCAGGCAGCCAGGCCCCCGCACACCAGGTGCACGAAGGAGTCACGGGCGTTGAAGGAGGTGACGTTGTGCACCAGTTCTGTCAGGCTCTCGAATGCCATGAACTTGCAGAAACAAACGCACACGGGTCAGGAAGCCGATCCTTATGACTCACACAGGTCTCCCACTCCTCCCTCATTTCACCAAGAGCTCCACACCCCGCCCCCCCCGCTTGTTACAACCTTCTCTGTCCTTCCAAAGTCCTCCCCAACTTGCAACGTGTAAAAATCACTAAGCGGCCCAGGGAATGCTTGGGATACTCTGGTGTCTAACACTTCTGCTAATTCTTGCATTTAGAATAATGAAAAACTCATTTTAATGTTCTATGTATCCAGAAGAGTGCTCACCAGATCACACATATGCTGTCCTTTACCCTTTCAGCCACTGCTCCTAAAGCTGTTGTTAATATTTACAAATTAAGCATAACAATGCTGTGTAAAACACCCTCATCAGCTTCACCGATTTTTTCCCAACAAGCCCTTAGGGTGGACAGCATGACCAGAAGCAAAAAACTGCCCAGGCTTGGGGCATGAACAGCTAAGCCTAGTGTCAAAAGTAGAGGGGGCTTATCTGTGACACCAGATAGAGACAGAGCTCAGGAATATTAACTTAGGAATTATACAACAGTTTTAGACAGCTACACATCCTTCCCACTCCTGAACACAGCCGGTCTGAAGGAGCAGAACAGTGTCCTGTGTGCGTACACTGTGCCCAGGTGATGCCTGGTCCCCTCACCTGAACAGCTCCGAAGCCGACGGAAAGGAACTGAGCGGGAACATGGCCCTTCCAGAAGGCTGTTAAGCCCTCCTCCCGGAAGATGCGCTGCACAGCTTGCAGGATGCCGTGGTACTTGGCTGCGGGGTTTCTGGAGGAGAGCTGCTCAATCTGGAGCTGGAGGAAACAGGAGAAAATATTTTCAGTTTCAGTCTTCAACGCTGGTTCAAGCATCCAGTTCAGGAATTCACAACCCTGTCAGCCAGCCAATGCTAAGGGATGACATTCTGCCTTCCCACAGAACCACAGTCAGATCTGACTGGGATGTTATTTATGAAGGGCTCTAAAAGAATAAAAACGTGCATGAACACAAAGATAAGCAGGAGAGATGATGGTGAAATTCAGTCAGATAGTGGAACTCATTCACAAAGACAGAGAAAGAGAACGAAGTACGAGAAACACAAGATTCCATTCCCACACAAGTTAAGTTATATAAATAGAAGTAGTGGACACAAGATAGCTCTACTTCCTTGCATAAGCTGTACACAACCCAGGTGAGAGCTGACGAGAGGATTTAGTGCTCCCTGACTGCAGAAGTGACCTGTTCACCCAGTGACACGATCAGCTCTGCTCCCTGACAGGCTCTTCCATCCCTGCTCCCGGGCACGCCCCGAGTGAGGTACCTGAAAGCGGATCTTGAGGACATCCAAGGGGCTGACAAGGACCCGAGTGACCAAGCCAGACGCTGATCCTGCTGCAGCCGCTTCCGCCGCAGACACGCACTTAGCTTCGGGGTCGTAACCCACCATGCCTGTCAGCTGTCCCCAGCCTGGGCAGGGGCACAGGGGCAGTGATTCCCCCCTACACCGAGCCGGCAGCCTCTCCTCCCCTCACAGAGCCCCCACCCCACAGTCCCCTCACGCCAAGGCCCACAGCCCCCTCCTCACCCCAAACCTCCTCCTCACCCCACGGAACACACAGACGTCCCTNCCGGCCTTGGGCCGACTCCCGCCGCACCGCCTCACCCGCTGCCGCCGGCTCCGCACTGCGCCTGCGCGCCGCGGGGGCCGCTGGGAGATGTAGTCTCGGGAACGGCGCCCGCGCCGGCCCCGCCCGGAGTCCGCAACACGCGCGGGGTGGGGCGTTCACAGAACCACGGGATCAACGGGGCTGGAAAAGACGTGAGACCATGGAGTCCAACCTGTGATCCAACACCACCTTGTCAGCCAGACCGTGGCACTGAGTGCCACATCCAGTCTTTCCATAGACACCCCCAGGGACGGTGACACCTCCCTGGGCCACTCGTTCCAATGTCTAATCACCCTTTCCATGAAGAAATTCCTCCTGATGTCCAACCTAAAGCTCCCCTGGTGCAGCTTAAGATTATGTCCTGTCACTTGTTACCTGGGAGAAGAGTCCGACTCCTGCCTGGCTGCACCCTCTTGTCAGGGAGTTGTAGAGAGCAAGAAGGTCACTCCTGGATCTTCCCTTCTCCAGGTTAAACAACCCCAGCTCCCTCAGCCACTCCTCATCACACTTGTGTTCCAGACCCTTCCCCAGCTCTGTTGCCCTCCTCTGGTCCCACAAGCTAGGGCGGCGAGAGAGGAAGGTCAGCACATGGCACACACCGCCCTCAGCACTGCTCCTGCCCCCGCCAGGACCACACATCAACAAACCTTCTCTTGTCCCTGTAAAGCACAGGGGAAGCGAGATTCTAAGCAACCCAAGGTACAGTAACACACCACTTCGAGCAACACGTTCTGCTACAGCATTCCAAAAAAAGCCAAGCGCTTCAAGCCACACTGTGAATTTTCCATACTGACCTCTGGCACAAAAATAGAAAAATAAAGAACTAATCGTAGGAATATCCAGGCATTTCCACGACATCATCAGTATTTAAGCATAATAACTAAGAGCAACTGTTAAAAACCACTCAAAACTCCCATGTGGGCCTTTTCCTCTTGTATGTTAAAACTGACTATAACATTCGTGCCCACAGGCACTTTCTGACCACTAGCAAAGGCTGGGGAGAAGCTGCAGAGACCTGCCCACAAACCTTGTTTAGCACAACAGAGCCATTCTTCTTTAGGTAACAGAAGTGAAAACAACCTGCAGGGCCCTGATAGAGCAGAGCCAAAGCCACAACAGCCTGAGCCTGGCTGCTGTACTTACACCAGCCCAACATCCACCTCCCCTTTTTAGCAAAAGGCTCCACAAGTGTCTGAACTACAAGCTCAGTCATACCTTGGTCAGTTAACTGAAAATAACAGACAGATGCTCAAGTGAAGAATTCAATGTATATTTATTATTCACAGTTAATTACTATCTACCAAATGCTGCTGCAGAGTTAAAGGATTAAGTACATAGGCCTTTTTTTTTTATTTAAACACGGATTTTTTTTTTAATATATATACACACATCAAGACATATGTCTGCAAGGCTGCATGATATACACCAATTCCAAAATAAGGAAACAATCAAATGGTCCAGGTGTAGAATGCCATAGATTCCTTTTCCAATCACTTTACAAAGTGGGAAGAAAGTAAGTGACAGCTAGCAAGGAGAGGGGGAGAAAGTAATACTCTACAGGGTAGCTCTCTCTTTCATTTGCTGGAAAATTAAAGTGTAAGGCAGAGTCCATCTCAGGAGTAAAACTTTTGTAACACTTAGTACAAAAAAAGGCACCCTCCAACAAAAGATTGCCCGTGCTGAGGCAGGGCGGGAGGAGATCTCTGCTGCAGGTTGGGATGCGTTGGTGGGGTGAAGGGATCCGGCCAAACGGCCACCAAGGGAAAAAACGCAACTGAAGATTGGCACAGAGAGCGCTGCGGGCTGATTGCTTTCCTTCTGTCCAATTTAATGTCACACTGCTCTGGTGAGGAGAAAAGGGCCACCAGAAACGCCCCGGGGGTGCAGGGTGGGGAGAACAGTCACACACAGCCTGCTGTGAACGGGAGCGGGCAGGGAGCTACTTCAACAGGAACACTGACCTGAGGAGGGAGGAGAGACTGGAGAACAGGGATGCCAACTCCACTTCTCAAGAGCAACGACTGCAAATACTGCCTATCCAGGCCGAGGAGACAGGCTGATCACATGCATCACGTAGAAACATTCACTAAGAGCGTAAAGTTTTTTTCAAGCACTATTTCTTGAGGTTTCTCTGAATTATGAAGTTTTCCACCAAAGGAATGTACATTTTGTAGGACATCTCAGGGCTATTATTTCTCAAATTCCCCCCTTAACCCTCCCTCCCCAAAATATTCTTCCTCATTTTCCCTGATCATAACTTTCCCCTTTCTCTTACTTCTTCTGAGGCTCCTGGTTGCAGCTCTCCACCTCTGAGCAGCCTAAGTTGCCACTTGAATGCCTTGTTTTTATTTTCCTTGGAATAAAGGAAGTTGAACAGTAAGACAAATCTGAAGATTAAAGCTCCATCTCTGTTTGTAGGTTTTTCTCAAGTGTCCATTGATAAAACCACCCTCCTTTGCCCCCTTCCCCCCAAAGTATTTATTTACACATAGGCAGAAAAAAAACCCCTCTGAAAAGCTCTGGACTGTCCTTTTAACTTAAAAAATAATAAAAAAGAAAATAAGGGAAAGGCACTATGGAAAAAATTACAGAATGTGCTCAACCGTACACCTTTAAGAAAAAACAAAAAAGCTGTCAACACAGCATTAATAGACTTCAGTTGTACGTTGGAGTTTCTCAAAGCAGCTCTGTGACTCAAAAGAAAAAAATAGAACAAAAAGCCACACAACTCTTCTCCCTTCTTCTGTTTAGAAGCTGCTGAGCTTCAGAAGAAAGTGCCAAAGGAGAAGAGACAATAAAAATTAGATTAACACCTCATATTTCCCAGGCAAGAAATGCTGAATGTTGAAGGCAAAAGCAGAGACTGATGATTTTTGTTTTTTTTTAAAGGCAGGACTGTGGATTTGGTTCTTCTCTCATGTCCCTTCATGTCAAATGAAGACCGTTTGCAGAGAGAGAAAATACCAGCAGAGTTTCTCCCTTTTCCTTTAACTGCATGGCTAGGACTTTATATGGCATTAAAACTTCATGCACTGATGGACAGAGGAGGAGGGGGAAACAAGAAGAGTTGTGGTGGTGAGATCTTAAGTGACCTTAAAACACTCATTCGCAACAAGAGTGAATAAAAGGGGATAACCCAGGAGCAGCTGAGGAAAATTTGTTATTTTCATTTTTTGCTCTCTCTCTCTCCATTTTTTATTTTCCTTTTTTTTTCCTTTAAGATAAGTTTTGGTGTGTAAGTTGAACTCTTCCCCCCCGCCCCTGAAGTTCCGTACTGAGGGAAGGAGGATCACCTCACGGTGAAAGGTGACTCCGGTTTTACCGCCGTGTGATTTTTAGGTCACTGGCTGCAGTTAGGCTCTGTATGTGTATTTACTGTTTCTCTGGTTTCCTTAAATAATCTCTAATATTTATCTCTAGATGTTCCGGTTCACTGGGGTCACGTAGTTGCGTGGGAACATGCCCGTCTGTCCACGGCACGCTCCCTTCCACCAGTTGGGGTCAGAATTGTCAAGGACTTGGATAAAGTCTCCGCGATGGAAGCCCAGCTCTCCTTCCTCTTGGGGATCAAAATCAAACAGGGCCTGAACATATGTTGGTTGCTGAAAGGGGAAAGAGAAACATACACACAGTGAGAATTACTCACGGCACTCCAGGCACCTGCTCCCAAAGGCAGGAGCTGCTCTTACACCGCAGTTTAACAATAAACATTTGGGCTGTTCCCTTTCCCTGAAAGCCAGCTCCCAATAGCTGCAACAAGGTGCTAAAACAGCAAAGCACAGGCTATAGAACACCTCAGAAAAAAGTCAAGTTTCTGTGAAAGAGCTGAAATAGTACGGATGATGCCGATGGTTTTCTAGTATTTTTCACTCTTTGTGGCCTACTGTCAATCTGTGTTCTATTGCAATACAATACTCTTGCTGCTTACCTGTCCTGTTTTCACCAACTGACAGCACAAATATTACTGATCTACACAAAGTTGCCCCTAAAAACTGGATGTTGACATTTTACACATTTTTCTTAACGCTTCCGTCACAGAACATTTTGCCTGGTCAGCAAGTCTTCCATTCTGATGGAAAAGCTAACAGTTCATTTAAAATACATCTGCAGTCTTAAAATTGTGAGGCCAGGAAGGTCTCTTCATGCCTGTCCTTTTCAGCCAGCTGTTTTCTCACCCTCTGTTTACCCCTGACCTGGCAGTGCAGAGCCAGGTATTGAGTTCAGAAAAACTGTGACAAAGTTGCCTGTGGCACCTGAAGCAGCACCAATTCCACATCCCTCATCTTCAGGCTAGAACCAGAATGCTGTATGAGGAAGCAAAAGGATTTATCCAGAACTGACAAAACATGCAGTTACATGAAACAGAACACTCTGATTGACCTGGGAAATGGAACAAAATTAAGAGTTGGATATACACAAGCTGCTCTGCTGGCACTTCACAACAGTTTTTGGATTCTCTTCACACTGGCTAAATCCAAACCAGAGATGCTCCATATGCTGTGACCACCTCTTCAGAAAAGCCCAGTATCAAAGCCTCACTGAGGGCTGCACTTCTGGCTGTGATCAGGTATAAATCAGAACAGAATCACAGAATTGTTTAGGTTGAAGAAGACCTCTAAGATCACCAAACCCAACCATTAACCCAGCACTTCCCTATCCTTTCTTACTGTGCCCTATAACAGGAGTAAATCCATCTTTAATTCACAGGAATCACATGACCTTCCTGCAACAGAATCCATAAACATTACAACAAGCCAAATGTTCAAGCAGCAACAATAATATTGCCTCAACTCAAGGGAGACCAGGAGTGCACGTAGGCTTTGCACAAGAATGCAGCTTATTTACCAGTATAATTTTGACTGCAGGATCTAAAGATATGCTTCCATAGGTAAAAAAAATGTCAATCAGCTTCTTTCCATCCCTATCCATTTACTCTGAAATGCAATCCCACTTCAGACTGCGGTTGCAATAGCCTCAACAGGGCACTCTGCAGGGACACTTCTCTTACCTGTGGCACCTGCTCAATGTCCCGGAGAAATATTTGCTGGTTCCTGGAGACAGATGTGGATCTGTGATAATCTACCAGCTCGTTCAAAGAATTGAACTTCACCACCCAAAGGAAATACTTGCCAGCCCCATCTCTAAGCACCTTGAAGTGCTGCACATCATTTCCAAACCTGTGTGGAAAGAATGAAGAACACAAAAGAGCACATTATTAGCCACGGAGAACTCCTTCTGGGATCATCAGCACAGAATTTAGAACAAAAAGATCCTTCAGAGCACAGTGAAAACTGTCTATGATATTGATAACATAGATGTGATCCCACAGCTGGCATCACATGTACTTCTTGATGTATGTTACATACGCCATCACCTGTGTCGCTGAAGATGGTGCAGAGAATCCCAAGGACAAAAGCCATGGCCTTTGCAAGGTCACAGTAACACAGCTGCACCCCGGTGCCTTCCACTTCACATCCCCAAACACAGGATTGCCACTCAAACAGCACAGGCACTTTGGTTTAGCTCCTCACACCCAGCAGTTTCAGAACTTACTCGAGCCACTTTCAGTCTGTGCTACTTTTATCGTGGTTCTCTGCTTCTCACAGTCCCAGTCCCTCCCTCCCTCCCACAGCACCACAGCGTACGTGCAACAACGTAATGCATGAGCACCATCCCATTATAGGCAAATTCCTGGGAAGACACTGCCACGGGGAGGGTAGGATTGGCTCTTTCGGCAACCACCATGGACTTGTGCAAAGGGCTCTCTTATGAAACGAAAGAACCTCTCTGGTCCTTAAAAAAAACCCCAAAATAAAATGTAACAAAAAAAAACCCCTCAAACCCCAAAATGTTCAAAGATGCTGCTGCACACATAAACCAGCAATTTCAATTCTGTGTTAATTTTTTCTGACAAATGATGGCATTCAGTTGAAGCTACATTTCCAACGGTTTTACTCTGAATAAAGAGGAACTCTGGAGAGGTCCACTGGGATTTTCCAGATGAATGGCACATTGGTATTTTTACTTCAGCTGAAAATACTGAAAACAGAAGACAACTGTTCCCCCTTGGCATACATGGCTCCTATACATCAGTGGGGAAAGCAGACATTGCCTTGAAACAACTCCTGGATGCTGCCTCTGCTCTGCCTTCCTCAACCTGGGAGCTTCTCACTATTTCAAATCCTACAGATCACTGTTTAGGAAAAGGACTTTCCTAAATTATACACACAGTAAAAACCATCTAGCTGAGACATTACCACCAGATGGCAACACCAGGCTGAAGAGGCAGGCCCAGCTATGCCATTGACACTTTCTGTTTCTTAAAGGAATGCACTTTCTGCAACTGAAGCTTCCATTCATATCTAGTATTCCAACCCAGATGACTCTGTCCAAGACAGAAATATAAACATCTCTAAAATCAGTGGTTTTAATCCAGTTTGCTGGCATGACTCAGTGCTGCTGTACAGGACAAAAATTTGGTTACAGACCAAAGATGACCAGAAAAAAAGAAACAAATCTTGTTGAGACAGATCACTGACAGCCACAGAAAACAGCGCCAGCTGGAATTGCACATGAGTAATAAAAAATGTTACACAGATTCTAAAGAAAATCTTGTTTATTTATGGTAGGAAATGGGAAGATTATAGAAAATAATTAAAAAAAAAAAGCCAAAATCAACTGCTGAGGACAGATTCCCTCCCACCCCTATCATACATTAAATTACTTCACATACCTTTTCAGGTTTCTAATACCTCTATTTGAGTGACTTCAGAGAATCACAGAACTGCTTGTGTTGGGAATCACCTAAGGATCACCTCGTTCCAACCCTCCCCCAATGGGCAGGGACACCTTCCACCAGACCAGGTTGCTCCAAACCCTGTCCAACCTGGCATTTAACATTTCCAGGGATGGGACAGCCACAGCTTCTTTGGGCAACCTATGCCATGGCCTCACCACCCTCATAGAGAAGAATTTCTTCCTAACCCACATGGAATGCACTTGTGAGTGTTCCAGTGGACCTCTGGTTTCACAGCTCCATGTCCCAGTCCTAGTCAATGGGAATATCACCAAAGCATGTGCCAAGCAGAGAAAAACATACTTGCAAATGTACTACGCAGAGGGAAGATAAAGTAATAACTTGCACTGCAGATGAGGAAGGAAGGAGGATGGGAAGTTATTCACACTGGGTGCTTTCTGGCTGTAAGAGGGAGGAATAGGATCTACAAAGAAGCCACCACACAGTGCCTGGGCCTGCGTGAGCCATATGCCACCAGGTCAGTCCTGTGGGCTCACTGCAAACCAGAGCAAATATACTTGTTCTATCAGAGAGGGAATAAATGTCACTAGAGGAACAGGATTGCTGTAAGGCATCTGTGAGATTATTCCTGCTCCTCAGCGTTTACAGTCACCTGCCCTTTACTCCCCAGTCCAAAGGAGCAGCAGATGCCTGATCAGCAGACAATTGCTCCTGGGCATGACTTACTTGACGGAGAGGGAGAAGTCCCCGGGAGCACTCTCACTCTCCCTGATGAGGAAGGCACCATCGTGTCTCTGTTTGCCCAGCATCTCTTCAGCCTTCGCTCGGGGAATCTTTCCAAAAAACCACCTGTGAAGGGAGGAAAATAAAACAGTAGGAGAAGTTAAGAATTTTAATCCTTTCATGGAAGTGCCAGAAACACCATGGCTCTGGAAACACGATCCTGTCTATGCACTGCCCCATCCTGCACAAGTCAAAAGTGCATTTTGTTCATAAATCAATTTCTAGTCCCTTTCAGATCAGGTGGCAAGACACATCTACTTCAGTGCAGAGAATCAATATCTTCATCCAGCAGCAGTTTGCAGCAGCTCCTGCAGCCCAGAGGCAAGTCTCTGAGCCCTACCAGAGTCCTGTGGTCCAAGACTGGTATCATCTGTCAGAAAGCTGAGGCAGGTGCCAGGACTGCAGTTACACACAGACCAAGTGAGAAAAGTTCCTTCAAGGTCTCTCTGCTCCATGGCAGAGGAGCGCTAAGTTAGGCATGGATTCTGTTCCAAAAAAGATGCTGATGCCACTTGTTTCAGAAGCCTCTTTTCTTGCTTTCTCCCCCAGGCAGGACAATCCAGCAACTTTCACAGGAGTCACATGAAGTAGCTGCCTCATGGAAACCACATCCAAAATTCTCACCAGCCACAGGCTGACCATGACACCGAGGCTGAACCTACCTCCAGGCCACCAGATCGTCAGCACTGACCAACAGCCTGGTCACAGGATCCTTGCCCCCGTTTACATTTGCATTTCCAGACTAATCCAAGATTAAAGGCAAAGAAGGGATGAGTGGTAGGTCACATGGCATGAGAAAAGCAGAAGCATCTTCACAACTAAAAAGCGGAGCTTTCAGCTCTGAGGAACAGATCACACGGGACAGCAGCACTTATCACACCCACACCCACGCAGATGACTAAAGTCTATTAGAGGAGAGCATTTCATAACAACAGCTCCACTCACACAGGCCACTGTCTGCACTGAAGGTTTTGCTGCAGCAACAAGGCAGCAGTTGCAGAATCCTTCCTGAAACAGTCATTCTTAAGAGAAGTTGGAGCTCTTGTGACGTCACAAAGTCACCAGATCTTCCTCTCTAAGGGGAAACTACCTCTAGAGCTGAAGAAGGACTGATTACTTGATCACCAAGTATGCTTTACTTGCTTGAAACTCTCGTTGCGTACTTTTTATCCCCTGGAATGAAAAGGAAAAGCTTCCTCCCTCAACCATCCTATTTCCAGTGATCAAGAACTTCATGGCATTTTGTACATTCTGGGTGGCTTAGCCACCTGTGCTGCTTCTTGGTACCTGAGCTGAGGTGGTGGCAGACCACCACGGGAGACCCACCTGCCCCTCACTGCCGTCAAAAATCAAGAAACCATTAAGTGAAACTTCTTCAGAATTCAAAGGCAGTATTTAATTTCCTGGGCTTCTGGCACTACTGTCAGAAAGACAAGGAAGTCTTGAATTTTCTCTCTGCCAAATGTTGCTTAAAGCAAGCTTTATATTATGATTTTAGCTATCTCGCCATATTTGTTTACAAAGTGTCTTAATCCTGTTTAGTTCTCAAATAATTCTCAATTACTCACATGTGACAAAGTCTCACCTTAAACAAAAAACAACCTCACCTTTCTCTGTAAAGTAAGAAGGAAAGCCTGAAAGAGCTTAATAGAATCCTTCCTGAAGCCTCAACAGTATACCTGTTTCCCCCCTAAATTTTACTGAATCACTACAAAGTAGAAGTGTACTATTCTTTTAAAAGAAATAATACTTCCAAAGTGACAATGCCAAACTACTTAAGTTTTCTGCCAGCTGCTTCTAAGGCACTTCAAATAGAAAGACTAAAAATCTTACACAATTCTTGAGCTTCCTTGCAGTTTTATGACTTCACTATCACATTAGCCCGAGTAAAAGAACCTGAATTAGAAAATGAAAAGAAACCTCCAGAGATGAAACAAATGAAGTTATTTTTCAGGACTACTGCCTACTTAAGAACACAGCTGTAAAGCAGCAGAAGTGTTGTGCACATATTTTTGCTACAGAATGCTTGAAAAAATTAACAAACATCACAGCATGTCAAAAATAATTTGTGGAGGATTAGGCAAAGTGACCATGACATTCCCACAAGTTTTCTTCTGAAGGGCTAAGCCTGATAAGGCTTGACGCCAACAAGCTCTGTAATGCAGGTGAAACTCATCCTGTCAGCACTGCAGAACCAAATGCAGGCATTCCTGCTGATGCTGCACAGCCAGAGGGAGCTGCACTGATCGTACAGCACAGGTTCTCATCGCTTCCAGCCTCCCCTCCATCGGCACTTTGGCAATTCCTTCGGCTTCACTTCGCACAATCATTTCACTTGGCCGAGTTCCTCCATAGAAATTACAATACTGCAAAGTGAGACTTCAGCAACATCCCCAGGACAAGCTGATAACAAACACAAAGACCTGAGATAGCCTGGATCAGATCCATGGTGTGTCTCAAAAACAGCAAAGTCTTCCCCTGCCCCCTTCAAGAGCAAGGTGTGCTGTGCCTTCACAGGAACCTTCCTGCCCAGAGCTTCCTGTAGCTCTTTCTCTGTCCTGCCTAGCTCTGCTCAGTCTTTGTTTTATTAATTGAGGTGGCAATTCAGATTAACCCTTCAGGTTAATCCCCAGGTGAGTCTGGTCACTGAGAAGTGCCACATTTTCCTTTCAGCTTCATTTGCTGGTAGTTAAAAAGTGATCTGTAAGATGTGCAAAATCCTGTAAGGAGGAACGCTGCATTTAATACCAGCTGTGCAGTTGGATGATATAAGTCTTGGATCCTAGGACAGGATTTAAAGCCATTTTCAGTTGCTTTCTTTCCAAAACCTCTTGAAAATGATTTGATAGTAGTCTGAGAAAAGGAACATTCTCACTGCTCAGCTGCCTACAGTTTGCTTTTTGTATGACCTCTGTGACTAGAGAGCTCTGCACTACAGCTAAGCCAATATTATGCTATAAAAACTTTTGCATAATTTCCCAGGGTTGTTAATGCAGTAGTTAAGACTCCCAGCATTGCTGACACATGGCACTGCCTCCATCCAGATGCCATCAGCAGTTTAAAACATCTTCAGATAAGATCAAATTAACTATGCTTAAAAACCACGACCAAATTTGCCCACTTGCAGGCTCAAATACTGCTCATTCCCTTTTGACATAAAAAAGTGAAAAACTGACAGCTCTACTCCTCTAAAACAAAATACAATGGAGGATCACAGACAGAATAAACTGACCATCATAGGAGACATCACCACAGGATAACTCAAATGCCTGGAAAATTGTCATGAGAAGGTACAAATATCAAATCAATGTGAGAGAAATTGCAATGTGTATTTGTGATCCCCAGTGGAGTGGTAAAATCAGGGTAAACCAGACATGTTACTACAGAAAACAAGGCTTTAAACAATTTCAGAATTTTCTTGTGTGTCCTTGCTTCACTTCCCACTTGGCGGCACTGAAGTATGACACCTCTTCTCCCTTCTTGGGGCCCAGTCCCTCAGAAGCTTCCTTCTGCTATTTCAAAAGAGCCCTTAGAAAAGTAATTCCTGATTGCATTTAACTGCAACATCTTCATTATATAATGACAGTCAACACTTACATAAATCATCAGTTTTTGTGAGCAAATGAAACGCTACAGCTCCTTGTAAAAACCCTGATTACAGGTTTTGCTGCTCCCTCCTAAACCTTGCTTTGAATCTGTTACCCAGAGCTTGCTGTTCTTGTTCAGATGTTGCAGGATCTCAAAGGTTGGCAGAACCAAAGTTTAGCAGAAGACAGCAGAAACACATGAACTGACACAAAGAAAATACCCAGTCATGAAATGCTACGGTTTTTATATGCTGGCTTCATTACACCTAGGGGGAAAGGTTCGACGTAGTTACTCAAACACAGCTCTCTGGAGCAGCAGATCAAGGCAACAATACTTTTGTAACAGCACTTTGAGGTCGGCCTGTTTCGTGAGGAAGGTGTTGGACCAGATGACTGCTACAGGTCCTGTCCAACCTTAACAATTCTGTGATTCTATACTCAGGATGTGACAGACATACTGTAAGTTCAGCTCCAAATACCCTTCACCTTTTGCTGAGCTGTGAATGCCATGATTTTTACTCTTAGCTGCTCAGTAAGTAAAATTGAGAATCATCACAAGAACACAGACACTTTTCCTGGGGCAGTGGTAGTGACAATTCTCTCCTAAAGGATTTTCTGCTGGTTTATGGCTGCTAACCCCAACGTTGCTCTGTCTGACCCTAAAAAACACCAGAGCAAACATCAGAAAAGCCTCCCAAAACACCCTGCTATGCAGCTATTGTGAAAGGAGCTAAAGCAAACACTACAGCCAGAGACACACAACTCACCAGCCATCCTTTACCTGTCCTTACATTTGAGTAGATCTGGTAAAATTTTAGCAGAAAACCATTCTTCTGTTTGTGAGGATGCCCAGAGTAAGATCAAGGGAGCCTATCCCAAAAGCTCTACTTACGGATGGGGTTTCATTTCTATGTAGTTCTTGGGAATGAAGCCGTCTTTTCCATTGAGCTCTGCCTTGTACCAATTCTGATCACACTCTTCATTCAAAACCTGAAGGAAGGAAGCAAACAAAAATTAAGCTTGAGATACATCCAAGATACAAGAAAAACTGATGAGGGTACCAGGTTATTCTTCCCATTTGTGTTGAGCAGTTTCAATAAAGTTAAACACATTCAAACAGCAAATGTAGATAAACAAAGTATTTTTTAAGGGGATACTTTTCTTGCTGTAATTTTAAACATGAATGAAAGATCAGGAGTCACAAGAGAGGAGCCACGTGAAAAGGTAGTTTTAAAAAAGCACAAATTGATACTTCAAAGCATACGTGCTCTAAAAACTTCAATGCTTTATTTTTCATTGAATTTCTGTCAACTGGTACAGTGCAATAGGCAAGCCTGGTACACTGACTGAAAGCAGTCCCTCCAATATTGTATTATGTTCTGTAAGTAAAACCATGCTAATGTTTGAAACTACCTCTCCTCAAGACGATTTTATTTTGTGTTGGAAGTAAACACCTCAGAGAATCTGCCCTCTTTCCCTTTAAGATTAAACATCACAACTACACTTTTCCTCGAGCACTTTCATTTCTTCTCAGCTTTCTCAGGAGGATCCAACAAAAAGCTAGATCTGAGTTAAAAAAATAAAAACCTAAAGCCTCAAGTCACAAAAGTATCACATGATTAGCATTGCCTGAATGCAGGAAGATGAGGAAACGCAGAGAAAGACACGCGAATGCAGATCCAGAGATCACATACTACACACACACAGTTATGGTGAAGATATCCACCAAACCCTCAAACTAACTCTTTTGCTATGCCATTATGTTTCTTTATTTCAAGGGTGGTGAGAGGAAATTAAAAAAAAAAAAAAAAAAAGAGAGAAAGTAAAAGCAGACACGAATTTGCAAGTGCATGTCTTATTCTTACAGCTGATGGGAGTGCTTCAGAAAATTAAAGATCAGTGCTTGCTGCCTGTCAAAAATACATGACACACCAACACCCTAAATCTGCTTCACTGCTGACTGTATGAGAGAAAAACCTCAAAATCTACTGAAATGAAATGTGGCAAAGGAAAGAAACAGCAAAACGTGAACCTCCTCAGCAAATTACAGTGGGTAATAGTTACCTGGATGTTCCTTAACTCCCAAAGGAAGAGGCTGATGAGATGTACATTCCCCGGGTGCCAGCACCTCCACTGGGGAACTAGCACGGCAGCAAGGCCATATCTACAGACCTTTAGGTGAGCAAAGACATCCATCTTTATGGCCCATTTCAGGATATTTTCAGCTGAAGAGGCTTTAACACTTAAAGGATCCCAAATACTTTCCATATGGATGAAAACCTTCAAGCTATCTTTTGTGCAGTTACTACTTTGGGCTTCCATGCATTTATTTACAAGCACTGTTCCAGCATGCACAGCAGAGTTCAGACATTTAGCTGGGATAATCTGAGCACAGGTCACGAGCAGTTCAAGCGTGGCTCTGTTACAGGCTCTGAGGTGAGAGCTCACACACGGAGAGCTGGCCTGGATCAGCTCATGTCTGCTGGACTGCCTTCGAGCTGCGGGACAGCGATCTGGGCAGGGACTGATTCCTCCTCAGCATGAAATACAGGGAGAGACACCAGCAGGAGTTCTGGGATACTGAACAGCGACGACAGAGATCAAAAACAGGCGTGTAAAAAAGTGAATTGCACCGAGACCAGGGAGGGCACAAGCTGAAGCCCAGATATGCAACTCAGTCACATAAAGATTTCAGCATACAGCTTCCAAGAATCAGTAATTTGGGGCTACTCTGCAACTGAAGCTGCCTTCACTAGTCCTGCACAATATAACACAACTCCAACACAACACTTTTCAATATAATTTCTAATAAACCAAATCTTACACAACGGTGTGCATTCCTGTATCAGAGATACCCCCCATGAGCTGTGATAAGCTCATGTGCTACAGACTTGTTTCATCACCATCAGAGAGCAGTTAAGGGATCTGGCAATCTGTTCTTTTTCCAGAAAGAATAGGTAAAATGTAGTTTCATCTGAAGGACACCATCACAGTTTTGTGAGTTTGGCAGTAGGTATTAAAAAAATACCAGAAATTCTAATGCCCAAATGTAAATTATTTTAATGAGTTTTATCTTGCTCTGAAGATATGCTAATAGATTCGGAGGAGCCAAATCACATCGGGCTTGGGGTACTCATTAATGCCTGGCCTGAAGCCAAATGCCATCGAGGGAGCAGTACTGAGGGATGCATTAAGTTTTGTGACCAGAGTGAAGAATAGCTGATTAAAGGCAGGGTAAGCTAACTGCCTACGTATCTGCATGTCCAACCTGTTCAGGGGACTTCTGCTGTAGTGATGAGCCCTTCACAGCTCCCCTCTCAGCGGCTTTGTTTGGTCCCAGGACCTTTTCCTGCCTCACACCCAGGCTGACGTTATCTTTGCAGCCCGTTGTCCTTTCTAGGATCATTTTAACGAGCTGTCACAGCTCCATCCACACCCTGGCAGGCAGCCAAGGATCCATGCCCTGTGTTGTGGACCAGAGAGCTCATACACACACACTCACTCACTGAGTAAACACCCCTGGGTTCCCCTTTCTGGCTCTTCTGGAGAGAACAGAACACACTGTTTTCTTTCCAAAGCTCCATGTTCCCGTATCATTTCAGCAGGAGTCATCTCCACAACACAGATCTACAAAATCATTTTTTCTGACAGTGTCAGACACCCCTGGAACTGCTCCCGATGCTTAGCCAAGCAAAACTGACTTGTACTGAAGTGCCTTAAATTCAGGACAACTTTGCAGTCACATGCACAAGGCTGGAATTCTGGTAGTTCCTATGAAGTTAGGGAGCTATTATCATGAAAACTGCAGAACAGTCTTGTAAAATTTCAGCTTTCAAAAAAAACCTACACCACTAACATCCTTTAGTGAAATGTAACTAAAAAGTAAGTCAGGAATACACACAGGAATTTTGTGCATTGATGTATCTGCATTTGATGTTTACATCTGACACTGCTCTCTTATTTTAAATCATAAATCCACTGAAATGCAAGAACTGACTTTATGTAATTAAACCATTTTACTGCAAAACGTTTTATGAAAAGCATCCAGTAAACCCATCTATTCTATACCTCCAAGTGATTTCCAGAGAAGTCGTCGTATTAAAATTTATCATCTGGATATTAAAACACAGTGCTATGCCTCTAAGAAAAATAATGATTCTTAACTGAACCACAGTAAGATTTCCCTGAACTTACCAAAGCTACAAAATTTAATCTAAGTACACATGCATCACTGGATTTTACTTTGAAGAATTCACCAAATACAAAATGAAAAGACAGATAAATTAAGTAACAAAATGAAACTTAAAAGATCCACTGCTCCAAACTGGACAGCCTTCAAGGTCTGCAAAAAATCTGAAACACTTTTTTAGCTCAGCTGTTCAAAACTGCTGCTCTTTGGGTAGGTCAAAACCTAAAGCATTCCTCTGCATCCAATCCCATGGCTGCCATAGATCTAATCAGGTCTGTGCCAGAGTGACTCCTCCTTTCACACTGGGGCATCTGTGCCTGAGAGAAGGAAGGAGGAAGGATATTTTTATCCCCTCCATTTGAAGCCATGCTGCCATGTGATGTCCTCAGCCTGCAGTCAGCCCTGGTTTACAGTAAGAGTGGTTCAACTGCGCCCGGCAGTTTCCCAGTTTGATAACAGCTCTTATCAACAAAACCCCATCTGTTCCCATGGAAACGGAGAAGAGGCACCGCGGAAGAGTTGCACAGCAAGGCAGTTCCCAAGTTTTAGCTAGAACAGCTCACACACAGCAACCATCCCCAGCCATGTTCAATTCCTAGCGAGTATTTCCAAGCACACCTTTGGGAATTGTACACCAGTCTCAAACCTCTCAAAACCAAACCACTTTCAGCAACACACAGGCACTAAATTGGAACATAACAAGCAGATCTGGCTCAGCTCTCAAGCTGACACCCATATGCAAACATGAAATTAAATATAATGCCTCGAATGTCATGTGCTGTGAATTTAGCCAAATTAATCAGCATGATTCAGTTCTGGAGAGACAAACCCCAAAAAACATTCAGAGAGGGCTCTTAGTTTTGACTGAAGCTCCTCTTTTCTCTGAACTCCAAGGTTTTGGGATGCTTGCTGTGTTAACTGAAACAAAGTGTAACACAACTGCTGCAGTAGCACCTGCTATTGCCAATGTGGTTTTTCTCCTCCACAAAGTCACACTGACAGTGCCACAAAGAAAACAATGCAGTATATTAAAAACATTCCCATAGTCTGAAGAATCCAAGGAAAGTACCCACAACACTCAAACTAGGGTAGGAATTAAAATTTACTAAGTGAACACATGTTTCAAAGGCAGCAATTCTGCAACTGAATTTGTAAGCCTGGAAATTACTTGTCCCAGGATGGAATGACCCTTGGGAGGAGGGTTCTCACCCTCAGCAGAGGTGCTTTAACATTGCTTTTCATTTCAGAGAAAAATGGCTCCTTTTCTGCTCCGAGAGTTACAAACTAGATATAAACCAGCAAGTGGAAACTGCTTCAAGGGAAACTATGTCTGGATTCAACAAAGCTATTTCACCTAAGCCCAATATAAAACATTTTTGTTCTCTGCAAATTTATTGTAAATGGCACCACAGGATATTCAAATTCATCTCTTCAGGGTTTTGCAAAGACAACCCAAGACATGGCCTGGTCACCTGCAGCTCCTGTCTCACCCTGGTGTTGAACAAATGAATCCTCCTCCCTCTGGCTGCATGCCACCAAGGTGGCTGTGAGGCAGGAATGGCATCTTAAGGAAACCTGGGGAAATCTGCACATCAAAATGGCATTGTGACTCAGACCAGGCCAAATCAATCTTTCTTTCCTTTTCTTGATTTACTCATCACACATAGTACAGTTAATTTTAACTCCAAACTTTCAGTGCAAAAAGATACATTGGACAATTAGGGTGACTCAAGAACACGTAACTGCTAAAATATTTTAGCCTTTTCCTTAAATTCAATTTATCATGATAACACATAGGAAATGCAAAATATCCACACTTTTCAGAACAAAGCCTGAAGTACCACGTTTGGACGTGCTTTAAAAAGACTGTGCATACTTATTCTCTAGGTGGATATAAAGAGCTGTGGAAATGCCTAACAACCACTGAGCAAATATTACCGAAAACAGCCAGAGAAAGACTGTTTCTTAAATTGCACTCAACTATCAAGTATTATAATATAAAACCTAAATAATGGATGTAGATTGCACTATAATGCAGTAATGTGTCATGGATACAGGTTTTTATTCTCGCTTGCCCCAATTCCCATTATCACTATAGAAACACTTCTTCCACCCACAGCTTTTTAAAGGCATAAGAAGAGCACAAAACACAAACTCAAAAGAAAGTAATTTCAGAAAGTCTCCCGACCACAACAAAGTCCAGGGGTCTTTCTTCCCCACTCCTCAGTGGTGCTTTTGTCAGAAGCCTTATCTGAAGTGACACTGCTGCTACAACACGCACGGCCTTTGCACACCCACAGCCTTTACCACAACAGCCAAGCAGCTGGAAGCAGGAGTCCAGAAGAGGAAATTTTGAAGCTTTTCAAAGCAGAAGGCTGATGTCTGGGTTACCAACTGCTGCCTTTAGTTTCCTTGAGAAGAAATTATGTCTAAGTTATTTCCATTCATCTTGAAGGAACCTGATAATTCCTCCAAAGTAAAATACATGACAAAGTTGAGAGACAACAAATCAACAATACAGTCATAGGACAAGGCCACTCTAGGATCTAAGCTTCTCTTTCCAAACCCTAAATAATATTGTCCTCTATATCTGCTGTACAAAACTACTCACTACTGGAGGTTTGTGCAATATAAACATTTACAGATAAATTCAGGATTACCTTAAACTTCTGAAAGGGTTGATGGGGAGAAGTAGCTGGGTAAGATTACAGGAAATTACGTTATTTTTAACTGCATGAGATATGTTGTCACTACAATTCCATGCAGTATTTCACTGTACAAAACTCAAATCCATAGCAGCACTGACTAAAGTGGTCAAGAAATCCACAGTTGCATGGGCTGGCAGCACAGTAAAATCTGTTGTAACAAAAAAAAAGTCCAAAGAGACTGAAGCAAGGAATTAGCATTCAAACTTTTACAAAACTACCTTTCATATTTTTTTGTAGGTAACACAAGAATACTTGATACAACTTTATGTTAGCTGGGGCACAATCAAGTCTAGCCACAAGGGCAGAACTCAATACAGACTAACTCCCCCTGCCTCTCAGGCCTTGCCAGTCTGGTACTACCAAGTCCCTCTGGCAAAAGTCCTCAACTGTGAAAAGTTATTTATTTAAGATAACAGGAAAAAGAGAAGTAAAGAAAGAACAACCTAGACAACAATTCTCTTTCCCTGTGGCTCACTTTTTTTGGTTCATGTGGCACAAAGATGGGAGGAAAAAACCCGGTATTTTAAAATACACTGCACTGAGCTCCAAAACGTCTAATGGAGATGCTGGACAGAGTCAATAAAGTTCAAGAAACTTTGCCACAGGTCTTGCATTCCTTCTGTGCAGGAAGTTTCCACTAGCACAAACACATGGAGGTAAACTGGTAACAAATGTGCCAGTTCTGCCCCTGCTCTTGTGGTGGATAGGGAGATGTCAGCCCCAGTGACAACAGAATTCCCTCCAAATTAGTCCTCCCACTATTACCACCTGTATAAAGGTAAAGCTGTAGATACCACAAATAGCCTATTTTCAAAAAGGCTGATGGACCATGCCCTTAACAGAAAGCATGGCAGCCTGCAGCAAAAAATTAGTATTAGTGATTTTACAACTCAAACAAAAATAGCTTTACAGAGCTTGAAGTAGCTACAGCTCACATTCTAATTAGGCTTCCCACATCTCAAAGACCCCTAAGTGTTTCCAAAACAGCAGGGACTCTCAGAAGTGAGATTCATTTTATGTTCAGCAACTTTAATGGTACTTAAGTGAACACTAATTCTGACAAACTTCATATTATAAGGACTACTTCAACATTTGATGCTGCAAGGAATGCACGGTCCCATTCCAGTGCCTGATCAAAATGGAGTGCAAACCAGTAAAAAGCTTGTTAGCACAGCCTGAGCTCCACAGCTTGGCTCGAACATGTGGAGAGCAGAATGCTCAGGGATTCACAAGAGCAGTTTCTTAAAAAGAGGAAGGGGAGTGTTGTTTTCCCCCAACAGACCAAGGGTTAGTTTACAGTCACTAAAGACCAGGATCAGCCGCCTTTTATAACGAGCTGTGGTGCTCAGGATGTTATCACGGAAACAGAAGACAAAACATCCTTCCTTAATCTCAAACCTAATCCAGACCAAATTTGGAAGCCCTGAAGAGCACAGCATTTGGTCGGCTTTCTGTTTTGCAGTGTGAATTAATTCACTCAGGTACTACTAGGGATGGGCATTTGCTTGCAAATGAGTTATTCACTGAGGTTTTATTTAGCACTGCTTAATTTGGGATTAAACAGGGTCCCAGAAAAACCACCACTGGTGAAGCACAAACTGAAGAACAGGTCATGTGCTGAAGCCTAGAGAGCTCTATGCCATCCTCCCTCTTTTTTACTGAGGAAAGAAAACAACCTTGAATTCTGAGTACAAACCTGCTCTATCTGGGAAAGGTTCAAAATTCAAAACCAGACCCCAAAATAACCCAAATGCATATATGCACATGTCTACATAAAGAACAGAGCACACATTGCCTTAAGCACCTAAATAAACCCTCAATTTTGAGAAGAAAAATTTTGAAAGAAGTCTTTTTACCTACTGGTCAGAGTAAGGTCTCCAGGTTTCTATTCCTGCATCTGCTGCTAACACCAGTGCTATAAATTCCAGGCCATCTTACAAGGGCTCTTTCGAGCTGCAACTTCAAGTTTAGCAACATGGACACCAAGCATAAAACAGCTGTTATCATGTGCTCCAAACTATTTATCCAAGTACAACCAAACTACAACCTTTCAGGCCTTTAATGAAATTGTGAGGCTTTTGTAAGAGCTCTTGGCACAAGCTCTGAAGGACAAAGGTTGAAAGTCACTAACAGAAAATAATAAAAAAGACCTATCAAACATTCCAGTAAGAGTGTTTCAGAATTGCTTTCAAGCTTAACAGAGAAGCAGAGAAACAGCAGAAGCATCAGCAGTGGGCTTGTGGCAGTTTGCAAGCATACCAAAATTATACATTTCTCACTTTCTGCACTTCTCTCATTGTGCTGGCTCTGTTGTAAGCCAGGACTCGATAGTGCTGTCTCAAACAAAAACTGAAAAAGGTAATGAAGAACAAGCAATCATAGCATGTGCTTGTCCTTTTACAGCTTTACAATACAAATGAAGCTGGTCACTACAGTAAAACTGGAAATACCCTGGGGAAATACACATGCCTGACAGCCCATAGGTCAGACATTCACTGCTTGCAAAATCTGTTCATAACCTGCTTTGCATAACAATTTTACTTGAATACCCAGCAGTTCCTACTTCTATTTGCATTCGTCCTGCTTTGTCCTGCTATCTCTTACTAAGATGCACTGCTGGAGAATGAATTTCTCACCACCTCAGGAAGAAGCAGATATACCTGTCGCAGAGATAGGGACAATTCCTCTGATTGTGGAGCAGAGGCAGGATTAGAAGGCAGAGCTCTTGGCTGACTGTCCCATATGTTGCCTTTGAACACACCATAGTCAGGGACCAAAACATTCACTAGAGGACAAGGGAAGGTTTGCACAAAGCACAGGACAGTGCACCAGTAACAACCAGCCTTTGATCACCTCATGCTTGGTACCCCAAACCTCTATAGATATAAAATCCCCAAAATTCCTCTGCCAAGAATGAAAGATTAAAAATGCTGAAATTAGGACAGCTGTCCTTTCTGTTCCAAATGGAGGGTGTGTACCATTACCTCCGCTACACTTCGCTGCCCAAGAAACCACCAAACCCAACACTCCACACCAGCACTTTCACTCTTAATTACTGCTTTTCCTAGCACACAAACTCAACAATTTACCTATCACTTTCGATCAGATAGGAACAGTAATTTGTGGAGTGACATCCAGCAACTGCTTCATATAAGACATTGTCCATCACAACCATTCTAATGCTTATACACAACAGAGGTGCTGTGATGTACAGAAGTAACAGCAGGTTGAAGCCCAACACGATGTGTTAAGGGAGACAAACTAATTAGGAACACTCAGTATCCTGCAAAAACACCACACCACATAAGGCACCTCAACCCCACAGTGCTGGAAAAGCTGGGTGGAAGGACAATGATTATTAGTGGGACAACCTGGATTGATCAGAAATTTAAGGTATGTGACCAGAGGGCAGTTTTGCAGCAGCCTTATGGACCTCAAACTACAGTGCTCCCCAGCCACAGCCTTACATGCACCAAGTGGAAGAATTACTTTGCATGATGGGCAGGTATTACAGCTCTGTCTGTACAGCTCAATATGAGGTGACATCACATTGATTTTAACCAATTTTCCACTGTGATGTTTGGGGTAATTTCAGAGGAACTGATACCAAATGAGTTACCCCGTATCCTGCATTGGTGCAGCTGATCATTTCTGCCTATGACTCTGACAGTTCACTGATTCTTGTTGAACATCTTGTTTTCACATTTCTTCAAACCATCATGACAAGAGGTGTCACCTAAATTAGGTCACTCTGCTTGTAAAACAGACTGACAATGGCAGTGGACAGAGTTCAAGAAGCATTTGGACCATGCCCTCAGGCACATGCTGTGACTCTTGGAATTGTCCCCTGCAGGGTCAGGAGTTGGACTCGATGATCCTTGTGGGTCCCTTCCAGCTCAGGATATTCTATGAGTCTACGACAGGATTGATAACCCAGGATGCACTGGTAAGTCTGAGTGACTAACAACATGATGTACTTTGAAAACCTGGAAAAAGTTAAAAGAAAAAATGTACATGCCTTGCACTGACAGCCAGACAATTTGGTGAGGAGCAAGCCACATACCAATGCTGCCTGCTACAAAGCAAAACTGAAGGAAAAAAATGTAAAGGTTGTCCAAAACCCAATTATGTTTCCGTGGGAAGTAGAATTAGAAACATTATCTGCTGCATTTTAAAACACACTAAGAAAAGATACAACCCCATAAAGGCCTTAAAAAAAAAACTTAAAAGAGTTCAAAGTACCAACTTTCAGTTTTTGCATCTAAAGGAAGCAAATTAACTTGAGCTGCAGCTGCTCTGTTTTTTCCAGTGAAAAAGCTATTGCAAACACATGAGCAAAGGGTCCAACATGTTTCCAAAGATGAAAACAGGCAGACTTCTGCTATTAACGACAGTAATGTAAGTAAAAGGGGAGCCAAAAAAGGCTTTCAGCACAATTGGCATACATTTACAAGACAGATAACCTCAACATTTTTTTTCTCCAAATGCATGGTTTTGTTTAAAATGTTTTATTACAGTATTCAGTACACATTCATTTTACACTGCAGACAAGTTAACAGAGCAATAAAAACCTTAACTTTGCTTCATCTGGTTTTAAAATTTAAAAGCTTTAGGATTCTAGTAGCATAGATTCTTATTTAATATTGATTGCTTAATATATTATAGCACTGTAAATTTTACAGAATGTGAAACAGTCTTACTCAGCTCTTTGTAAGAAAGATTCCAGGAATGATATTTGACATCTAATCATCTACAAGTTTCCTAGGTTAATTACACCCGATAGGACATATTGAAAAATGTATTTGAAAAAAAAAACTATGCAACACTGTAGTTATTCTGATATTACTGAGCTTTTGTACATCTCTTACTGATGGTCCTCAGAATCCACAGTTAAGTCATGCCTTGAAAGGCACAAAAACTTATTCTACTAAACACAGAGCTATAAGCCAAAATCCAGGTGATTTAAGCCTTTATCAGGAATACGGGTATTTGCAGGCATCTCTCAACACAGTCAGCAGTCAAACTGTTAATATTGATACTGCACACATCCTGACCTTGGAATTAACCACCTTACTAGGGAATTCATACTTCTGAGCAGGAATTCCTGCTCAGTTATAAACTCAGAGGCCACACTCTCAGTTTGGAATGGCTCCAAGTTTGGCAGCAGCTCTATGAGCTGGTTTATGCAGTGGCTGCACTCTCCCACTTGTGCTCCCCAAAGTGGGAACAGGCACCTGTTCAGTTCCTCACATTGGAGAACTGATGTGCAGAGGAGTTTAGGGAGGTGCTGTATTTTTCACCTCCGTGGTTGGCTCCACAGAAAGTGCAGGGCACAGCTCTGGGAGTGAAGCAACAGAGGAGTCGGGAAGGAAAGGAGAAGGGCAGGACTCCTGGAATGGACACTGCCATGAAGGAAACACCCTTGTTCCAGTTTCAAAGGACACAAATTCTCCCCAGTTCTTGCAGCAATCCACCCCAAAATGTACACATGCAAGAACAGTTCCACTTGCTCTAAGATTTAAACACGGCAGATCAGGGGAAGAAAGGGACAAGAATTCAAGAAGGAGTAAGTGGGTAGTCCTGCTCTGGGGCAACAAAAATTCTGAACTCACTGACTTCAAGTGGGAGGAAGGGAAATGGGGAAGCAGGAGTGAGTGACTCAGCTGAGACCTAGATGTATTTGTGTTTTCTGATGACAGGCTTATTTGGACAAGTGTTAAGACCGTTTCTTTCAAACTGTATACAAGCTGGAAACTTTCATGGATAAAGATGGAAAGAAGAGTCAGGTCAGCCATACCTTCATGTCAGCCAGCCAGGTTAAGCTAACTGATCCTGGCAAGACACATCTAAAGATTTCCACAGCATAGACAGAAAAAACTGAGACTTCATGCATGAAACAGCTCTAAAGTTCAGGGACACACAAGAAATGCTGGTGGGCTCATCCATCAAGTCTCTTTTTGTGCTCTGTACTGTCAACAGTGACAGCTGCTGGTCCTTCTGACAAGTTTAATTCTTTACAGGTTACATCACCCACGTGCAGATCAAAAGTCAACGCTTCCATCCTACTACACATTGCAAAACTGCACACAGGAGAAAGCAGGGCTTTATGGTGTTTGAAATGACACGTTAATACCAGCGCACAAACCTCAAACCTTTTAGACACAGAATGTCAATAGAGTGCTGACTGCAATAACCACTCTGCAGCAACTGAACAATCAGAATGTGACAATCAGTATTTACTAATTTCCTTCACACCTAAGACCCACATGGACTTCCCTGCCAGTCCCCGGGGGCATACACTGCAATTTGCATTTGAAAGTACAGAAGAAGGAAAAGCCCACGTTCCACTACTCTGAGACAGCTGCCCCAAATGTCACCACCACCCAGGTCACGCCCCAGCTGCAAAGGCTCCTCACCGGCCAATGAAGCTCAAGCTGCCATTTCCTCTTAGCACCAAAAAGGTTTTACAGCCTCAGTGATCTAAGAATAGTATTATCACCATCTATTTGAACCGCATCTTCCCCAACTTTAAGATACATCCTGACCTCCCCATCCATGCATTTCAATCCCCATCCTACTGAGAAGAGTCAAATAAATGGTGTTGAAATCTAATTTTGAGATGAAAAATGAAAATTACTTTTAAAAGGACCACACAGGATTTTCTGAGCAATTGCTGCAAAGCAACAGTGCCAAGAGATCCTGGGCAGGCCTGAGAACCCCTCCACAAACTACTGTCAGTCTGTGCAAAGAAGCCTATTGCAATACATACCTATAAAATACCAATGTTTCAATATAATATATTTCAATATAATAAATATATAATTAAATATATAAAAATCTATTTTCCTATTGTTGTTAGGATGGGCAACAGCAGTTGCACCTGCACCTTTGAAAAAGCATAATTTAACTTTGGCCATAAATTTTCCCAGACTTATTGATGGAGAACAAAATGATATAAATGCTTGTCGGATGAAAGACAAAGATTTTTATTAAGCAGACTTCACACACAAAATGGAAAAGAATAACTAGTGATAGTTAGACCAGAAAATAGTATTTAAAGTAATCTAGAAAGCCTCATTACTTTTCTACTGTGTTATGAAAAATCATCATCCAATCTCCCCGCTGTGTGAGGCGTTCAGATGCAAGGCTTACCGCAGCTGCCTTACACCAACAGACACCACAAATTAAAGACTTGCCTCATCAATCCAGGGCTTCAACAACTCTGCTACAATTTTGTGCGGGAGTCTTACAGATCTTGTTTACAGAGCCAACCCCTCCCTCAAAGGGACCAAAATCTATACTCTGCTTTGCCAAGAACCAATTTCAGGGGAGAAAAGAAGAAAAGCTTTGTGTTTGCCACAGGAAGGGTTCACTGTGCTCATTTAAATTGTCCTCCCCTTACAACAGAGGAGATATGATTCATATCAAGTGTCAAAGTCAACGAATTCTCAACATCTTTATTTTTCCTTCCACCCCTGACAGCTCCTCACTGAAGTTATTACTGGGGGAGTGTCACAGCAACAGCTCTTACCTCACCATCTATTCCCCCTTCCTCCTCCACTACCCCAAATGGAACAGGCTTGCTATCACTGAGCCAGCTCATGCAATTCTTTATTCTTTGCAATTTCCTACCTCTCATTTGAAAAACAAATACTTCACTGTTATCTAAAAATATATTAAAACATTGCCAGCAACTCAGCACTTAAAGCAAAACAACCATCACCACCCAGTGTGAATGCACAATAGAAGTAGCATTTTTGGTAAGGCAAATTTTTAAGGAGTTCTTGAGAACTGCAAGAAAAATAACTCAAGTTACAAAAAGAAAGGGCTGCTTTGCCATCATGAGAATTGGCCAAACGCACAGCCCCAGGGCAGGAATGGAGACTGCCATCCACGCCAGCTTGCAGTGGCTGATCCAACTTGGATAGGAGTGCACCCAGCACAACTACTGTATATCAAATAAAAAACCTTAGCTTAAAAAAACCCCAACATATATCCCACACAAGTCCAAAAAACCAAACCAAACAAAAAAGAGCCACTGAACACAAAAAACCCCAAAACACAAAACCACAACAAAACCAAACCCAAACCTCACCAAACCCTTGTCCAGTCCACAGTGCAACTCTACAAATGTCTGTGCTACCACAATATGAGCGCCACTCAACACAGAGTGTCCTATCTGTAAAGATCAGATATGTCCCCAAGACAGCAATTCCACCAGAGGAGTTTGTGACAGAGGTAAGTTCAGTTTCTCCCTGTATTTTCTTCCCTCCAGCCATTCATTCTCATTCCTTACTCTCCACCCCCACACTCTGCTGGCCCAAGTGTTTGAGGAGTTAGTCAAGACAGGACAGGGTAAAAGAAAAAAAAAATCTCAAACATCATTTTCAAGGGCTCAATTTTTTCCAACTTGCTCAGTCCCACTGGAGCTCTGTCACTTGGGTGAATTCTATATCCACAGAGCACAGGAATTACAACTAGAAGAGAAGCTCAAGTGGTCTCTGTAGTGCACCAAACAATAAGGCCTGATTATGGAGTCAGACACTCCAGGCAGCTGGAGTTCCAGGCAGCAACTTCAGTGATGTTCCAGCATTGCAGATTCTCTCAAAACCAGGTGTAACAATGTACACCACTGTACAGAAAGGCATGGTTTAGATGACCTATAGAAATAACAGACCTAAAACAGGAGAAGAAGGAACTTGCTTCTTCCTATCCCAGCTTCAAAGCACTAACACATCTTTTCCCCTTTCTCCAATGCAGCTTCAGAATGGGAACTGGCAAATACGCTCCATGTACAAAGACGACCAGGAGAATAGTCAGAGCAATATCCAAATGCTTTTAAAGAATTCCCTACACTATCTAATCTAGAACTCCATCAGTGTAGTACAATAAAATCCCAATTATCCTATGAATCAGTTCAAACAGAAGTTACAATAAAATCCCAATCTCTTAAAGACAGAGAATCACATTTGCTTTTTAACTCCCACCATCAGCAGCTGTCCTTTTGCTTTCTTTTCATTTCCAGGCCTGAAGGAGCAATACCACTTGTTTCATCATTGATGCCCAAAACTGTGCACAGAGGACAGAGCTTCCTCCCCAGGTTTCTAAGAGCTCTTGTAATCTTCAAAGTCCACCTGACAATGTTTGTTCAGTAAAACATGTTAGCCCAGTGCAGAAAAGTCTTCTCTGTCACAGACTACAGAGTTAACCCTTTACAGTCAGTTAAAAGTAAAAACGACTTGCCAGTAACAAGCTATAGATAAGGAAAAAGAAGGGAATTTTGTGCTCCAGTTGAGTTGTCCCTTCTGCATCTAAACTGCCCAGCTACATATTTTTCAGTATCTTGCATTAACTTCTGTGTTCTTGTAAGAAGATGAGGAGACACTCCATGAAGTTTTATATTTTTGTGTGTCAAACAGTGAAACAAAGCTCTGGAAAATCCTATTTCATTTCAGAAAATGAAATAATTCTGACCTATTGGGAACTAAGAATTTCCCAAAATTTTGAACTGTAATTTCACGCTACTAATTTGTTGTCACGTGTGAATTGCATCCTTTGTAACTCAAAAGAGTTGATTTACCCATCATTTTAGACTGTCTGTTAAGACAAAAAACCCCAAACAAAAATCCCGAACAAACCCAACCAAAAAAAACCACCAACCAACAAAGTGTATGACTCCAAGTAGCAAAGTCTTGGAGTGCTTCCCTATTTCAGGATAAAATAAACATTAAACTGAAGTTTGCAGAACACACCTCAACCACCTTTTTTCACTACATTTTTTTGTAGCTGTTGAAGAAAGGGTTAAAGCTAGGACATTTTCAAATCTAGAGATTAAGTGTAATGAGATCAGAATAATAAGATTACCATAATCTGCCTCACACACATAGCTAGGATCAGCCCTAATCTCTTCATTTTGAGACAGATGGAAAAAGCATGAAATCAGAGATATCAGGAGGCCAATTTCCTAGAATCGGCAGCTTTGCAAGGTTCACCATAGCTGTAAGTCAGTATTTTGCTAGATTTGTACCTAATTAACCAATTCTAATATAACATATTGGACAGGAGAAGCAGGCATCTCTAAATCCATACTACATGAACAGTAAGTAATACATCAGAGTAATTTTAATATATTGCAGAATATTAAAGACTAATTTACTGAGACTGCAGCCTGTACCGTTCCCAGATGCTTTAACTGGGAATGCAACGAGTAAAGAGCCAACCATGCGAAAAACAAAGATCTTAAAACTGCGCATGACCAGGGGCTGCTCATTGATTTTTCCTATAGGGTGCATAAACGTGAAGTAGCAATTTGCATCTGTGACCAGTCTGACAGAAAGCAGTCACAGGAAGGGACAGTTTTAAACCTCACTTTAAGACAGAGTATTAAAGAGAGGCAGTGTGGAACCATCCCTTAACTCTTCTTTCTGCAGGATATAGGCAGGGAGGAGAGGGGAGCTATGAAATAGTCTCAAATATACAAAAGAGTGGCTATGGTGGCTACTGTCCTCCTACCTCGGTGGAAGCTGGGGAAGAGCCTACAATAGGGAAACATAAAAAAGAAAAAAAAGAAAAAAAACCCAAAAGCACGCTGGATTTTAGCACTAAATAGGATCAGGATGATGCTTTCGGATTAAGTAACACTATTAAGGGAAACAGAGGTAAGCAAGAAACCATCCCAGGAATTAAAAACAGACTGGTGGCTGTACGATAAATAGAAAATTATTGTTCAAGCAGCTAACAGATCCTAACTTTTTCCCAGAAAAAAACCAGCCCTATGCTGCAGGACAGTAAAAGCCTCAGTCTCTCTAAATCAGATCCTGCAACATGACACCTCTGAGGTTCGATGTGGTGGTTTAGCAGCACTTTAAGACAGTTATGCAAAGACCTGAAAAAGGAAAAAAAAAGAAAGAAAAGAAAAGTGCTGTAAGATCCAGTCTCTTACTGAGCAGGTTCACCTGTCAGTTCAGACTAATTACTCCATAAATCTCAGAGTACAGTTCCCATTCATCTACTCTTGGCCAGTGATTTTACAACATGTCTTAATTCAGCCCACAAAAAGCCTGCTCACACTCTCACAGCCCTCGTGAGTTTGTATTGTATTATATAGACACAGCCACAATTAGGAATTTGGTTGGTCTCCACACAAAGCTTGCTACTGCCTCAGCCCTGTCTGCACATACGCAGAACTTGCTGCCCCACCTCTTATCTGCTCATTTAAAATGTTAAATTTAACTCTCCTTTGTGGGGAAGAGATGCAAATCTGCCATAAGCATTTATCACCCATTTCATTTTGGGATGGCTCCCTGGGGAAAGCCAGAAGAGAAGACCTGATCCTGTCAGTTCTACAGGGCTGCACCAACAATCCCATCCTCACATAAAGAACAGCAGCACCAATAGTGTAATTTTATCCTCCTGGCAGAGATGAACTTCTGCTATCAGAATCTTAATCCAACTGCATGTAAACAAACCCTTGCTTAAAACAAGACACTTTCATAACTAGATTAGCAATTCAGTTATAAAGCAGCATTGACTAAAATAAAGAGAAATTAATGAAGCTTATCTTTCCCTGTACAAATCAAGGCAATTTCAGTGCATAGAGCCAACAACATTTTGGCTCCGTGTGACATAAGAGCTCAGTATTCTGCAATATAAAAAACACCATTTAAGGCATTTAAACCATCAATTTACAACTGAGGAACTGCAATGATATTTATCAGAGATTTTTCACCTGCAGAGTGACAGTTTTAATCAGTGCATTTCTGATTAAGTTTATTGAATGTTTTTACTGACTTATGTCTAGCAACATCTTGAATTGAAGAGGAAAGGAACAGGTACTTAGTCTGGCTGATCTTCAGATTTAAGAGAAAAGGGAACTCTCCTCGTTTTCCTGTAACTGCGAAGCTGTTCCCACTTCCTTGCTGCTAGTGGGACATGCACACAAGAGGAAGACACTTGCAAATGGTTTCTGATCCGAATGTTGAACATCATCTGAGTCATTCCTGTCCTATTTGCATAATGCAAAGCACCCCAAGAGCCTGCAAACTTCTCTGAGTGTAAGCGAACAGATCAGACCACACCGGGGGCAGTTTGCACCGCTGGCTCTAGAACACTAAACTCACTCACAAATATTTCACAGGATGTCTCCAATCTCACCAAACAGAACCAAACGAGGAGAAAAGAGATGAAGCTTTACTGTACAACATTACATGAGCACCAGTGATTTCTCTGGTCATTTAACACTGAATGGGGGAGAAAGAAAGGATAATAAAGAGGCCATTTAATGCAAAAAGATTTTTAGGGGACTTGCTTTTAAAGGCCTGAGAGGGAACATTGCTGTTTCCTTGCACCCATGTTTCAATGGATGGGTGCAGGTCATCAGACACACTTCAAAAAACACCAAACAAAAAAACCAACCTGGTTGGTTTAAAAACAACAACAACAACCAGGATTACGCTAGTGTTGCGCTAATAACCCAAAGCTCAAAGACAGTTCAAACAGTCCATTCTTACAGGCTGTTCAAGCCAGCTCTGGAGGTTGTTAAGAGATGCAACTCTTGTCATTTCCACCTGGCCAGGTTTCACTAAGAGAAAAAGATTTCAAATAACAAGTGTACTGAAAGATCTTTGTTCACCAAAGCCGTGAGGAACACTGACTTCAAACTTCTAGGCCTGCAAGAAGCAAACCTTAACGTCAAAAAAAACCAGTCACCAAGGCAAACACATTAAATAAAATCTATATTAAAAAACCATACAGGAAAAATGGATTTCAGTGGATTTTGCAGTTAAACAACGTTTCTGAAAATATATTTAATCACAGCTTTGCTTCACAGGCTGTTCTGAGCAATTATTCTAACAGTTTTAAAACCCAGCAAAACCACACTGCACCAACTGGTTATGCTCAGTGATCTTTCTAAAATCTATAGTTTCCCAAACAACTTACTTCAGTTATAAATCCTTAATTTTTCTTCCAGGTTTCTTTAGGTCTTTGATCATGAGGCACAGAATTTGTATGTCAATATTCTTAACATTGTATCTTAAGTAACTTTATTAGGAAGACCTGGACAATCCACTTACCCACCAACAATTCCATCTTTTACTCAAGTGCCAATATTCCAGCCTCTCCAGCACAAAGCTTCCTCAGTGCTTTCCCAGCGACTCGTACATTTAACATATGCAAACCTCAAAAGGGCAAACACACCAAATTCTCTAAAAACAAAGTAGGGTTTGGTGTACCAACATCTCATGTTGATCTTCAATCCCTGATAACTTTCAGAAGAAATGTATGATTGTTTTCAGGCTGCTACAGGATAATGAACTATTATATTCCAGAAGTCTTTTAATGACATTTAAGTTTAGCCTATTTTTGGGTCACAACAGGCCTGAGTCAAAAAGTGATGATTCATTCAAACATTAATCCATTTTGTTTTCTTCTCCAAACTCATCATTAAATGAAGGTTCAATTAGTGGAGAACCAATAGGATACAGAATGAAACACCCACAATTCTGTACTCGTAAGTTTGGAATAACAAATTCTGGAGTCACAGTGGCCTCAATTTAACCATAAAAAGCTCAACAATTTCTGGCCAAACAGGAAAGCTTAGCCTTTTTTCAAAGAGAAAAGAAAAACACCCTCCCACCGGAGCCTGTAAAAATACACACTCCTCAGGAGACTGAAAAAAGAACATGCTTTGATAACTGCTGATGGAGAGAGGAGCTGGAGAGAAGGCCATCTGAACCACAGACACGGAATCAGATGGCAAAGGATAAGGATCATTCCTTTAAAACAACAAAAGCTATCAGAACTAAATGGCCTTTGTCTAAGCCCAAAAAGAAGTGCCAGAAGTCATTACAAATGGCAGAAAAAGTGGAAAGACACCAATAATCTCCTCTTTTGGAAAGGAGGAGGAAAGATGACACTGTACAGCAAGGACCACATGTGTGCCAGAGCTGCTGGTGGTCTGTGACACCCACTCATGCCAAAACACTGTTCCTACTCTGACTTCAACTAGGAAAGTACAAGGCCCAAGAACTCCAAAGCAAATTTAACTTTCATTCTACCTCAGAAAAAGTCCAAAATCACAGCTGTGGGGGCTTATTGAAAGTAAACTACTGAATTACACACTGGAAGGGAGGGGAGAGGGGAAAATGAGAAGGAAAAAAAAAAAAAAGAGGGGGCAACATCTGCACTTCAAAGTGATGCGTAAAAAAATCCCCTTGTGTAATGAAGTTCCTCTTTCACTTCAGAACTAATAAAATAGCATTTGTTCATGCCCAATTCTCTCCATACAAGCAAAATAAAGCATTTAAATACAATTTAATGACACAAAGTTAGAACAGAACTTTTTATCTCTAACAGACTAAGCCTACACTGGTCTCTTGTAGCTCACCATCACATGGATTGGGCTAAGAAACAGTTGTCCAGAGCTGCTCAGGGTCAGAAGAAAACCAGTATCCTAACACAGGAATAATTTTTTTTTAGAAAGAGACACTACTTACAATATCTCAGAGGAACAGAAAACATGAAAGTGATAAACGCTACCTTTTTTTTTTTTT
>VXBT01001865.1:402829-421189 GCA_013400235.1 Oriolus oriolus
TTTTTTAATATAACATACTATTAGAAACACCAGCTATATCTACGATAAAAGTGCATTGCTGCTCTCTTGGCTTGTGGGCAAAAAGAAAAAAAAAAAACAAAAATCAAAGAGTCTCCTTATATGAATAATGCAGAAATGCAGATACTAAATGCCAAAAGCAGTAACTTGCTCCAGAATCTTAAAGTCAAGACAGCTGAGGCACAAAATTCTTTATGGAAAAGATCAGAGATAACTAAAACCATCTCCTAATTAGTGTCTCAAATTAGAAGAATTGTTCCAGGTCAAGAACAAATTAAAACAAGAATAGAACTCGTTATGGCTCCATTGCAATAACCTGGAAGGGATATCACAATGCAGGTCACTGACACCCGAGGCTGTATTATTTGACCACAGACTAATTTTAAGCTTCCAAGTACATTATAGCAGCACAGTATCTCCATTGTAAGTCTCAATAAAAGTGAAGGCATTAAAACTCTCCCTTACTGGGAGATTCCAATCAGGAAATCAATGCCTTGACCACAAAAAACTCCCCCCAGGGCCCTGACAAGGGGTCAATCGTTCCTACACAACAAAATGGGATTTTCAGACCATGCATTAGTGTGGATGCATCCAGAAACATTTCCAAAAGTGGAGTTCTGGGAAGACCTCAGTGTGTGGAAGCCAACTCAGGGATGTACTCACCAACCAGGACCAGGCCTTATCTAAAGATTTTAAAATACATGTGATGAGATGACAGATGCTGGTTGGTCCCAGCTGCTTTGCAGCAATATTGCCAGTCCAGAGCCATAAAACCTCCCTGGAAGTACACGGAATATCCAATTAAGTTGACTCAGGCAGCTGTTTAGAGGCTGGGCTCTTCTGGCAAAGCTATAAAAGAGAAAAGCAATCTTCACCTCAGACCTCCACTTAATCAGTGGCAGGAGAGAACAAAAATATAACTCAGTATAGAGGACAGATGAATCATTCATTGAGATAAACTGGAATAGTCACAAGGCTTTTCTAGGGTTTATTTGAGCTGCTTCATTTAAAAACCCAACAGGTCACACTTTTGGCTACTCGTCCCCACAACTGTGCTCATTAACAACACAAGAACCCCACCCCTGGTGGTTAAAAAGGAAACCTAAAGGTCAGTGTCTGCAGCAGAGGGAGGCTGTGCCACAGGATCCACAACTGGCTGCAGCTTCAGGAGTGATCCAAGAAAGTAAGAGAGGGGTGAAGTGTCAAAGTTCATCAAGAGAGTGGTTAAATGTACTCGAACCTCAAAATTCATCAGTTACACTGATAACTTTTAATACTAAAAGGCCAAGTGATAAATGTCAGATTAAATACAATATGCAAAATAACACACATGAGGAAAAACACAACCAAAAACCCCAAAGAACTGTATGAAGCTAAGGGTTTTAAACTATTACTCCTCAGCATTTATAACACAATCAAGGGGGCAGCAATCTGAAAATAAATTAGAAACATTACCTGTTTCTCTTAAGAACAAAACAAAACAAGTATTTTGACACCAAATTTGTGTCAGCCCTTCCATACTCTGAGTACTTACATTTAGCATTTTTTGAGATGGGTTAAAATGAACTAAAAGACTTGCAAAAAGAACCAAGATAAAACAAAGTGTGGAATGGGTTTTGGACTATATCGGACTTTCCCAATTTCCTTCTCGGAAAAAAAAGCAACAAAGACAAGAAGACATTTGCAAATCAATTCTCCCCGTGAGAGGTACAGGGGAGATGTCTTCCTATTGTTTCTTGCAAGGAAAGAGGGAGAGAAGAAGAAAAGAGAAAAATCAGTAAAACTCCTTGGTAGCATGTTTCAAATGAAGAAAGTGACTTTATTCCACACAGTACATGTTTACATTATGAGGATTTCATGCTGTAATGTACATATGGATTAAAAATGAGTTTAGAAAGAGGCATTGAAGGTGTGGCCATCAATAGCCAGGCACCGCCTCCAGCTGAGTGAGTCACTCCAGCCTGACTGAAGGAAGCCAACACCTTACACAAGGAGGAAGATGATATCCAGGGCTGAACATCTGACCAATAAAGTAATCACTGGAGGGGTCCATCTAGCCCAGTCTAGAATGGCAAATACTCAGAGTACAGAGAAGAACAGAGGAAAAATTTACATGTAAAGAGTTTTCAATTACTTTTAATTGTGAAAACTGCATAATTCACTTCAGATGGGAACTGCTCCCAGAATATTGGGAAGAGTAGAATTTACTTCCATAGAAGAAAGTTTAAAGCATAATCCATTATAAAGGTACAATAAACTGAGTATTATCTGTGGCAACCAACAGTGAGGGGGAGAAAGCTTCCTAATACAGGTAGCTGGCAGCACAGTACAAGGGCCTTGTGAAAGGTCAGCTCAGATCTGTCTGTGGGGGCTGAAAAACCTTGGCAAACCCAAGCACACCCCAGGAGTGTTACTTGATCCCTGCCATTAGGACATGAGAGTTGGTTTTCACCCATTTGGATGATGGCTTCTCTCTCCCAGTTAGTAAACTGGGAGTTCTGGGAACCATGAGTGAGGGAAAACAGGTGCTTTTAGAAGATTTTGATTAGGTATGGCCAGACTTCTCAGTCTCGACTGCAATCCTGACCAAGAACAGCTAAATCCAGTTAGCATCAAAGCAAACTTAGAAGACTGCATAACAGTATTTTCTTTGTGAGGACTTTAAACTAGGGAGCCCCAAAGGGTTCAGAAAAATACCTTGGGGGGGGAGGGGAAGTTCAACCACTTACACAGAATTTCAACCTGCAGCACACCCGAGTCACCCATGGATTGTTTTCAGTAGCTGACCAGCCTGCAGAGCAGCTCTTTTATCAACATATTGCCCTATATTTAGTAACTTCAGCCTTTTTGGAAAGTTAAAAATAATGTTTTCTTCTCAACAAACAAGCTTTAAGGGGAATTTGTTACTCATCATGCAAATAACATCAACAATGCCTCTAATCTTACTGCGACATCATGCAGGTGTTTGTAATCCAAACAGAGACAGGTGGACTGAAACAGAAACTTTTCAAAGGAAAGAAAGCTCAACAAAGTTTATAGAAACGTTGGAAGCCTTTTTACCCTTCCATTTTATGTTACCTAAAGAGAGCAAAGGTAACAGCTTGCAAGATTTCCAGACACAACAAGCTGTAATGGGAAGGGTGGAAGTCAGGAAATGTGGGTCAGCTATAATCACTCTGGTCATCTTTATTTTTTGTGATCCTGCAGAGAAAATTGTAAACTTTAATCTGAATTTTTCTAGGTAGGAAGGTTGGACTTGATGGTTTTAGGGGTCTTTTCCAACTTAGGCAATTCAATGATTTTAGGGAGAATCACAAGAGTCTTCAGCTGCCCATCCTGGCAGAGAGCAAGTAACACTCCTAACCTTACAGGCAATTTTCAGGAGAAAAAAAAAGAGGAATACATCTCTTCTTAGTAAAGAGTAAGGAAATGTCAAGATAGCTTGACACTGGAAGAAAGTTTAAACAACCTCGGACAAACAGTCAAGAGACAAATCCACACAGTGTTTGACAAACTATAGTTTCAGGAGAGGTATGGCAGAGGCATTAGTGCATAATGTATTTTAAGAAATAGGGACAGAAGTGAAGGCAAGGAAGAAGCAGAAGCAACTTCTCCTTCCTCCAATCCAGTGGTCAGCAGGGAGCTGAACTGCCAGCCCATGCTTGAGCACTTCCAGGGTTAAGGACACATCTTGTTCAAGTAATCTTCGAGGACATGTAAAACATTATAGAAACAAAATCTGCACAACAGGTTCCCTTGATACAGCCTGGACAAGGCAAATTTGTCAAGCTGATGTTCATGTCACCAAAATTCAAGCATTGTTTGAAGGCAAGGTTGGGAAAAAGAACATTTTAAATGCCAAATTTCATCTTTAAAAGTGTTCACTGTCCTTGGATTTTCCTCATTTTCCTCCTTGCATTTGGTTCTTCCCTTCTTCTGCAACTGTAGGCTGCACTTTGAACCCTTGTTTGCCTCCCCCCTCTCAAGAATTTCCCTGATTAGTTGTGCCTCCAGAAGTGGTAAAGATTAGAGCAAAGACCTGAACTGCACAGGAGCTCAGGGAAATACCTCTCAATCAAAAGTGACAGATTTTCCAGAGGTACTCACAAAAGGTACACACTTCTGCAGCTTAAAATCCTATTTATTCTAAAATAAATCTACTTAGACCAGGAATCCAAGCATAGCCCTTTCCAAGCAGACCATAATCTAGTATTAATAGCAGAAAGTAAAAACCAGATCAAATGGTTAAAGTATCATTTTCATATTTATGCTAAAGAAGTGTAAGTAACAAAAGAATACTCAAAATTTGACTGTACATAAGGACTTACAATGGCAAAACCTACTCAAGCTCAGCAAGAGTTGCAAGAATTTCAAATTTTGTGCCAATTTCTCACAAACCAGAGGGCTGACTAGCTCATACTACAAGTCTTCAGCACTAGCAGAGCTGCTATGATTAGTGGAACCTGCTGGCTCATACATAGCTCATTAAGAATTCCCCCCTTTCCTCCCAAGGGAAACAATTTTGCATAAGAGCAGCACTTCCCCCCCCCCGCCCCGCTCCACACATAAACCTGTAGAGTTTTAGTACAAGTTAGAGCAAGAAGTAGGTTGGCTCCACAGAGAACGCATGAATTCCAAAGACAAATTATTTAAATAAGAGGTTTTAGAGACTAACAGTATAATTACAGTTCAGCTGAAGAGAAAAAAAAAAAAAATGCTTTCTGCTCTCTCTGCATGAGGTCCAGCTGCAGTGGAGCCAACAGGCAGCTCCCAACACAGCGTGCAGGCTGACACGAACTCATGCAAAGCAGTAAATCCAGCAGGTACAAACAGAATAATTCTACTCTGTTAAGTATTCTCTTCTTATATTTTATTTATAAAGGGCAGTAACATTTGAACATCACCATTCTAAATTAATTACCCTACAGAGGCTGACTATCTACTTCCTAGACAGAAATAGCTGTTCCTAGCTTTTGCCTTATTCCAGTCACTGTTCTGACCTGCCACCACAGGATCAAAACCCAACTGATTTCATGAATCCTGAACACCAGGACTATTTGTTTTTCACAACCTCAGACAGCTGGAGACAAAAGAATCCAGTATCAGGTACAGAAATTCAAGTGAGCAATCATTCCTGAAGGGGATAAAAAACTTCTTAAGCTCTTCAAGACATTTAAGACACTTTTAAAATGAGCTTTTAGTCAGTATCTATAGAAAAACACCACTCTTTTCTTAAAGACAGAAATACAGGCTGAGGAAAATTATGAACACAACCATTTAAAATGCAAATTTCAGATGCATCTAGTAACTAATCAGGAAGTATTGTAGAGTAGCATCTGGAATTCAGGAATATAATAAATACCCTAAAAATAATTTTCATGAGCAGTTTTGGAGACTGTCAGTTCACTTTTTGCTCCATTAGAGCTCAGCTGTACAACCCTGTGTGTTTAGCACATGTCATCATGAAAAAACACATTCTTAAGTTTGTTAAACCAATTCTCACTTGAGTTGTCAGATGGTGGCACCAATCATGCATACAAGCCATGGGAACAAGTTCAGGCTCCACCACAGACATTCTGCTTCACAACGTTTTCTGTTCCATTTGAACACCTACTCCTTGGAGGTGTTACAAGATGTCTTCAAAGCTGAAGGCATGTGCCACTCACACAGTGCTTTAAATACTCAGCAACAGGGCAGGAGCCTCAAAGTGACAAACAAGGACGAGCCCGTGGCTTGACAGATTGAAATGGACAATGCTGCTGGTCTGTCTGAAAAGATTTGGCTATTTGAGGGAAAGAAACAACTTTATCCAGCATTTCCCAATGTAGAAGATGAAAACAAACCCAAGCCACCCCCAAAATCATAGGAAGTATTCTCCTATCCTATTTTCCCTCCCAAGGCCCAAAGCATCCAAAAAACACATTTATTTCCAAGTGTATATTAATTATTCCAGTCACTGGTGCTTGCCCAGCCTTGGAGATAACTGCCACTGCAGGGCCAGCAAAGGAAATGAAGGAGCTGTGGGATAAAGCTGCAGATAAGAACTCGTGTATCAAACTGCTGCAGTATCAGTCTCCTGATCTGCCTCAAAATGCAGAACACACACAAGTCACCTACTCATTTGCATTTTGAATCTAACACAATTTTCAGAGAAAACTGGAAATGATAGAGATCAAAGGCAGCTTTCCTAGCAAAATGCTAAATGAAGCAAGCAAAAAATAAAACACTTGGACCTAGTGCCTCTTTTCACTAGTGCCCCAGTGAAACAGGTAACTACACAAATGCTCCATTTCTAAGGCTGTAAGACTGGGCACCAAAGAACAAATGCATTCCCTTGGTCACTAGCCTACATAAATATTCCATTCCCAAGTCACAGCTTCATCTCCCTGGCTAGGACCCATCCCACTAGCATTGAAAAAAGTGAGGGCAGGGGGAAGAAGGGAAGATAGGCTTATCCTCTGTACACCTTGTTAATTAAGAGTAGCTGATCAGACATTAACTAAGACAGCAAAGTATTCATCCAGAGTCCTGTGTGAGTTTTGTAATTCACACTGAATCCCACAGTGGGGTTATCATTATTCCAGCCACCTTGAGGTCAGCTTGGCTGTACCTAGAGAAGATCCAGTCCCTTCTCTTGACCACACAGTGCAGACACCTCAGGTCTCACTGCTGCAACAACCCTCTGCTGTCACACCTGGAAAGGACATTCTGCAATTCAACCTCACAGACCAGAAGAAAGGTGATGCCACAGAGACACACAGGAAAAACTCAAACAAAACTCATCTCCGCTAGGTCCTGTCTGCTGTCGAATCCTTTGCTGATGTCCACTATGTGAATGGCTTTAAATGTGCTTTTTTGGGGGAGGTGGGGGTGTGTGTGTAGGTGTGTTTGTTGGATTTTTGAAGTTGTTTGTTGTTGTGGTTCTAAAATTAGCTTTGATTCTTCAAACCTTTTAAAACGCATATAAATAGAATTATTAAAAAAATAGAAAAGGCTTTAATTCAGGGATAAACAGCAAGTATGGAAATCTGCCATCTTCAGTAAAATAACTTATAATACAACACTTCAGTCTCACAGCAATTGTGAAAATGTCCAAACATTATCTTTAGTTCTTCTAGTTTACAGTCTTCTACTGTAAAATTAATCAAGTTTGGTAAATTACAGTACCTTTTTGCTCAATTTGAGATTGTAAGATTTACTGGCTCCAGTGTTGTTAGGGCACTAATGCCTAATTTTCTTTCATTTTCAAAAAATAGAATTAGTTTAGCCCAGCACTTTTTTTCCCTGAGGTTTAGGCTTTAGTTATTGATTTGGTACGTAGCCCCTGGCAATTTTAAAGCACAAGGGATTTTATCAAGGGGTCACATAGTTCACTGCTTACGTTAGGCTGAGCTCTACACAGAAAAACTGGATTCCTTATCTTCCCTTGCTTAGTTGGATCCTTATTAATTATAGAGACAAATCAAAAAAGTCTGAATATCACTACAAACAGGATCCCTCCTCCAGCAATTAGCAGGGCTCTGCACACAAACATGGAAATCTATGAATACACTCCCAATCCTTTATACACACCACTAAAAATTATAATCCATCTTTCCTTCCCTCAAGCTGTGATCAAGCTTTTACCATTTTAATTTAAAACAATAAATTAAATCAAAGTTAGTTTATTAACACCCAGGATGTCCAAGAATAACAGATTTTATTGATCTGAAATTCTCAGACAATTCCTAATCACAGCAGTTAACACAAGAGAAACATCACCAAACCAAAGAAGGGAGGCAGCATTTTCGTGTTGCCAGTAAATAAAAACAAAAGCACATCACATTGGTTGCAGTTTGACAAACAGGTGGAACAAAGCAGATAAATAATTTATCAAGCCAAAATGTGATTTGCTGCTATGCCTCTGCTAACACATGTCTGTCACGCCCAGCATATCACAAGCTGGACCTCGCAGAGAGGCTGTAACAGCTCCTCCATTAAACTGGCAAAGGCAGCTGAGCTTCAAATTAGCACCATCTCCCTGGTTATCACAGAACGCAACACATGCTAAGGCAGTGTCACAAAATCAGCCAAGCTGACCACTAGCTTTAATCAGTGTTTGTTCAACATTCAGAACTCCTGCAGCCTTCAGGTAGCTCACAGAGCTCACCTTTCTCTGTTTTCAGGGACAAGTTTAAATAATCAATACAAAAAGCTTCTAAATAAAAACAAAGATGCCATATTTAAGGAGGAATGTGTTTACTCCTTGCTTGCAAAGACCACTTTACACCTTCAGACTTGAATACTCTGTATTCATGTCTCCTGCACAGAAATACCTTCAACAACACAATCTTGGTCTAAGCAGGTCCTAGCTCTTCTGCAAATACAGAACACACACTTCATGAAGGTTAGGTATTTCCTTCCCAGACACTTCACCCTGATGCCTACAGAAGCTGGCTAATGGAACATAACCCACCTTCAGATTACTTTCATACATAAGACAAACAATATTTGAGAAGTTTGCACTAAAACCAGGCCTTGAACACCTTGGCAGATCAGAAGAATGCAGCCCCTTACAGCAGCATCTCTGTGACACACATCTCCAACTGCCAGGTTGCCAAATCAACTACATTTCAGATAATTGTACTTGATTTTATGTCTCTGTAATGTTCTGACAGTTTTGCCATCTTAGACTGCAATATTGATCGCATATTGATGGCAATTATCATCTTAATTCAAGGCCACCAGCCAGGGAACATGACCTAAGCACACATCTACAAATCAACCCTCACACACAGCAGTGCTGCCACTCACAGCTAAGTCACAGAATAATGGAGCTTGGAAGGGCCTCTGGAAGTCACCCAATCCACCCTCCTGCTCAAAGCAAGTCTAATTAGATCAGAGTGCTCAGGGACTTGTCTGGGTATCTCCAAGGATGGGGATTCCACAACTTTTCTGGGCAACCTGTTCTAATATTTGACCTATTTCACTATATAGCACATAGTGCTTGCAATTTGGCTGAATCATTAATTCAGAAAATTCTCACATATTAAAATTATCAAGATCACAGTAAGTCCATCCCCTTACAACAAATGGGAAATGATGGAGGAGTGTGTAAGGAAGGGAGAGGAAGGATGAATGTGAAGACAGTTTCATCCACACCAGGAAAAACATTGGCATGTCTCTTCAGCAAGCCATGAATTTCTGTTCCCTAGCACAGACACCACGACATAACAGCCAATGTGGGTGAGGTCACAGACAAAGGAGGGGAAAAAGCAGAAGGGAGACAGTGCTACCCTCATTTATCATATTCCTGCCTCTCTTTGAAACTGTTCCACTGTATCCTGACACAGAAAAATGGTTTTTATGAAGGAACTGAAAATGCCACCTCAGCATCAACTGTTTGCAAACACTCAATCCTCTTAAGGGCTGACAAAGAAAGTAAGTGTGGTGACAAACACTCGTGGACAGAACCTGTGGCAACTGTCAAGCGTGTGATCAGAATGGGAAAAATAATCTTGACTTTGCTGAACAAAATTGTGAAGTGATCAAAATCCTATCAAGGAAATCCTTTTAGCACATAAGGAGGCTGGTTTGTGTGTCACACAAAAGCAAAAACCTCAAAATTCAAGATGATGGCCTCCCACTTAAAACAACACCTGAACAATTTGAGTCATAAAAACAATCTCTAAGCACCCCTGAATTAATTATGCTGACATCTACTGGGAACAGGAACTTATTCACTTCTTCAGAAGAACACTTTCCAGCTATGTCCCAACCTTATGACAGAAGGAGAAAGAGGAAATGGAGCAGTGGTTTATACTTTAAAAACGAAACAATTCTAACATTTAAGATATTAATTAACATGTTTTTGCTTCTGCATTAACCACACAGAAACAGTTCTCAGAGCACTGTGGCATTAACTTTACACTTCTGGTTAGATTTAGGAGGAGTGGAGAAAAGAAATTACAATGCGATGACAAAGAATGGTGATTTTTCTTCTCTTTTCTCCCCCTGGTTCCTGCCAAACCATCAGCAAGTATTAGCATACTTTAGATCTGGGCATTTGCCACTTAGCATGAAGGCCAATAGTTTTGGGGGACATAAAACCTGAATAACAAATACAGAGAGTGAATTTAACTCCTCCCAACTTCAACATATACAGCAAATGAAAGGGGTGAATGAAGACTGTAAAGGCATCAGGACAACTGTCAACTGTTCAAAGTGAAAAAACAGTAAATCAAGATTTCAAGTAGGAATCCCTCAGCTTCCTTATTTTACTTTATGTAACAGGACAGGCCACCTTCACCCCTCCCAGTAGGACCCCAGTCACCAACAAGCTCCTGTGAAGCAACAGGAAAAGCACAGAGCTCGAGAGCTGCAGCACTGTCAGAAGACACAGAAGGAAGCAGCAATCTTGCCTTTCTTAGGAAAAGGTTCAGCAAGTAGTATTTAGAGTATCTGAAGTTTAAAGAAAGCTGTCAGTGAGCATCTCCTCAGTGACAGTACCACACACTGCTACAGAGCCACTGGACAGAAGGGTAAGGGACCCACTGTACTGCCAGGGTTATGGAATCATAGAAGCAGCTTTTACCACACAGTGCCCACAAAAAAAAAAAAAAAAAAAAGGCCAAGCACTTTTCCTCTTCACTCAGCTGTTTTACAATCACAAGCCAAAGGTCAACTATCTTCACTCACTTTTGGAAACCAGCCACAAGATTACTAACAACCAGCTTAATGGCTCCAGTTCAAGAGCTATTCAATCAGGCCCTGAATCTGTGGGCAGGCAGCAGTAACGGCACATGACATCATAGGCAAGTTATCTGCTGAGGTCAGAGCAGCCAGACTGGGCATCTCTGCCTTCTCCCCTCACAGGGAGAAATATAGACTTCCAAGGACTGGGAATTAAACTGTTAGAGATTTTGTTCTTGCCCTATGTGACACATTTTGCTACAAATGAATCCTCTGCTATCCTCAAATGGCCATCAGGCTGATGTGGTTCTCTGGAGTGCATCACCACAGGTGTCTCACAGGTAAAAGGCTTCACTACACATGAAGTGACACATGGCCCTCAGCAAGGGACACTAAAGAGCGCAGGGTGCAGGTGCATTCAACATGTTACAAGTTTATTCCTCTTCCCAGCTCCTTTGAGGACAGGAGGACTGACCTGGTTAATGAGAGACATCACATGGGGCACATGACTGGAATACCCTGAGATTTCTCAGTCATGAGCAGAGCTTCAACAGACAGACCTGGCATTTCTGCTGGAAATTAATTTCCACAACCTCAAACACATTCAAAGTGAAACAGATTTTTCAAAGCAACAAAGTGCCACAGAAGTTTGTCAGTTTGGGTGAAATGGAACGGTTCTAACTCGTTTGGATTTATTTGCTGAAATGCGCCAGCTCTACACAGTGTATCTCACCATGCTGCACAGAACTCAGCTCAACTATGTGCTGAAGGATTCCTGAAACTCCTGATGTTTCCACTGACTTTAGTGATAATCTCGAGCCATTTACCATTGCTATGACTCGGTTTATACATCAATGAAGTAAATGTGAAATTTGTGAGCATTTTCATATGAATATGAGCTGAAAAGAAAGGAAATACAGATTGAAGAACTGTTCATAAATGCTTTGAGGAAGTATTCAGCCTAGGTTTTGGGTAAAGTAGGAAAATCCTTCTTTGTATTCTAGGAAGAATATAATTGTTAATGCAGTGTAACAGCATACATACCACCATGTTTCTATTTGTGTGACAAAATTTGTATCTATGGGATGACATCAAGTAGATAGGACTCAAGAACATCTTACTATCAGCCAGTGTGCACAGATGCAAGACTTTTAACACAGACTGAACTTTAAAAATACTAAAAAAAGTTATTTTTCCTTTACTTCTTAGAGAAGAACATATTTTTAAACAAATGTAAATTTTATTGTATTTTTTCATGTACTTAAGCAAACTTCTACCCCAAACTAAATGAAAATAGCTGAGAATACACTTTACAATAAACTGTATTTCATTATACTTAATTTTTCCTTCTTGTTCAGCATTTTCTACAAGCTGACATCAGCCATGCTCTACTTCAACTACACTATAAAAGTTGAGGGCAGCTAATAGTAACCCAAAATAGGTTAAAAACAGGTTAAAAAAAATAAATGCAAGGTTATCACAAAAGGTTTCCAAAATTCTGACAGTCTCAAGCATTTAAAAATAGCTCAAGGAAATACCCTGGTAATTTACACCCACAGTGGCACTGAGGTGTACAGGTCTAACAGGAGTGTTTAGGCCAATTAGGGGCCAGGGATGTGTAGAACATACACAGATGCAATCATTTTATAAATTAAAATCTCAAAGCATGATGTGCTTTTGCAACCTTTATCTGCAGATGGCCTCACACTTTTAACAAAGCCACAGTTGAAATATCAGCTATAAAAGACACATATTAGGTTTACATGTAAAGGGTATTTTTTTCCAGCTTATTTTAAAATAGTAGTTAAAATCAAGCCCTTTCCTGGCAAAAATGTTGAGCAGATGAGTAATCCCACTGAGGTCTGCAGGACTTGATTTGTCAGCATACACACAGTTACAGCCTTCCATCTGCAGAAAAGGCACCTCTCAAAAGTGCTTCTACTCCAAGCATTTTAGAAAAAAAGCAGCTTAAAAATACCTTAACACCAAAAATATCACACTGGGAAGGTAAAGCCCACCTTTATGGGGAAATAGTGACTCTGAATGAATTCCATTAAACCATTTTGCAATATGGCTCTTATTACTTGGAAGCAACAAAGCTCTGAGCTACACTTCACGAAGGCCAAATCACCAAGGATTTTTGTATTTTACTCCTCCCCCCAGAATAAAATTTTGTGCTTGTTCTGTGTGTCCAGTTTTATTACAGTTGTAGAAATTCAGTTGTTTTTTTGAATTCCTATAATATAGCCAAGAGGAAGCCTAAAAAGCCTTTGATATATTGAAAGAACTATAGACCAAAATTCCTCTAATGCACTCCAACATTCACTTACATCTGCACAGATCCATTATATATTCAGCCACAAGCTTATCACTCGAGTTCATCAGGACTGAAGATAAAACTCAGCTTCAATATTTGACAGCCTGATGCTAAAAGATTATCTACTGAGAAATAATCCAATCACTGTTCTTTGATATTAGAATCCTTGGCAGGAGGCAAAGAAAAGGAATACCAAACTAATCTTGATTACTTTATGGGGCTTCCTCTCATAATCTCTACACCGAATTCCCCTTCATCTTGTACTTCTGCTTATTTGCTGCCATGTTTATGACTAAGTTTTCAAATATTCCAGTCTCAGAAGTGAGAATTGAGAGACTTTGGGATGGATGCTTAATACTGAAACAAAACAGCCTCTCCTGCTCTCAGAGAGGTGTGACTGGGATTTAGGAGATCTTGAGGCTCCCTATTAAAAGGAGATGGCGTTCTCTGGGAACCCAAAAGAGGGTCAGGTCAGACGGACAGGAAGAGACTCAGAGAGAAACTGAACAGCCCAGGAGTAAAGAGGGACCTCCCGAGCCCGACCCCTCTACTTACCTTAAGGATATCTCCCCGTTTGAAGCTCAGCTCGTCATCCGCTGTGGCTTTGAAGTCGTACTTGGCGATGGCTTCCATGCTGGGGCTGCCGCGCCCGGCGGTGCGGGCGGTGGGCAGGAAGCGCTCCCCGAAGCCTCCGCTCCTCCCGCGGCGGCTCCCGGCTCCGTGCGAGGCGCCGGCCCCGTCTCTCACATACAGGGAGGCCGGGGGACGATCCGCCCTAGGGGAGGGGGAGGAGGAGGAAGAGACGAGCCATTAGGGGAAGTGGCACGGANCACCGCCACCGGCCCGCCGAGAGCCACCACCGGTCCTCGCCCCGGGGCTCGCAGCGTCCTGCTGCCCGCGGCGGAGCCCTGCCGGGCGGGCCCTCCCCGTTTCCCCCTCTCCCGGGAATCTTTCCCGCTCCTCGCACCGGTAATTACAGCGATGTAGCCGGGGGAGGACGTGGCCAGCCGGCTCCCCGAGGGCCCGGGGGGAGAGCCCCGGGCTCGGCACCACGGCACCGGCACCGGCACAGCCCGCGATAGGCGAGGGGATGCGCTCCGCTCCCCACCGGCTGCCCTGGGAAAGACCCGTCTGGAGATGCCCGCGCCAATGGTTTGGATTCTGCCATTCATACAGCTCATGCCGACTGAAGTACAAGCTAGACAAAGCAGAGTGTGCTACTGGGTTTTTGGAATTGAAATGCCTATCAAAAAGTGTCCTCAAATAATATGACACAGAAACAAAAGTTTGGGCTGACTCTAAGTAAAAGCAACCATCCTGAAATTTCAGTGCTTTGAGCAGGAGAACATGTTAAAAAATCTTTGTAATTCAGTGTGACAATCAGCAAGTTTGTGTCTCTTATGGGCTCAGAGAAGACATTAAATCAAACCTGGCAAGTCATATAGACACACTGAAACCACTGAAAAGGCTTAAATCTTGCTCTCGGGTTTGAAAAGGAATGATTTACTGTAACTCCAGCTACACTTGATAGCAGAGAAGCTAAATAATCAGAAAAAACACCAAAACACAAATAAGACAGTCTGTAAGTTAAAATCCACCATGAATACCCCCTTCAAGAGCTAACAGAGAGCTGGCACTTGTCAATGACAATTCAAGACAGAAGAGATCTGACAAACACTGGTGAACCCACGCACCTGCTAATTCAGGCTCTGTGGTTGTGGCCCAGAAAGAGCCCCGCTGCATGCAAAGGCAGCAGATGGCAACAGTAATTTCTCATTTCAGAGAAAAACCTGCCTTACATAAATGCAGTTCAGCAATTAACATGCTTGTATTCCATGAGCCCCTTGTTTGCCCAACCTTCAGCTCCCTGTAGAGAATAATGAAGCTCGAGGCAAACACCGGAACTGAGATTCTATCACAAGAATCTGGCAGAATGAGAAGAGGTATTTACAGGATTTACCTTGATAAAAAAAAAGACCAGCTTAGCAGGGTCCCCACATGGATGGAGCTTGGGGATTTCTCTGGTCCTCCTACACAGCACTACTGAAATGTCAGCAAGGCTGAAAACAGAGTCACCTGCCACAAAGATCCCAACAGAACAATCTCCCTGTGCTACCATGACTGATGGAAATAAATGTACTGGATCCAAGCTTTGACCAACACACATAACTAAATCCATAAAGTGGATCATTGTTAACTGCATTTTGGTAATTCTGAAAGACTTTAGTCTCAAGGCTGATGAAAAAGCTTCTTTCTGATGTGAGTCTTCCACATCATACCAGCACACTCATCCAAACAGCAACAGTAACTTCCCTTCACCAGAAGTATTTTTAATTTGCTACTTCTACTGCATTGTGTTGACTATCTCCTCACCTTTCTGGCCTCTTGCGGTTTGTCAACTAATGCTACTGATAATTTTCTGCTATTATAGCACCACTAAAGGGCAACATGACTGACAGTGTATGAAGCAATGGAAAATGCAAACTGCTCAACGCTTGTTGTCTACCTGTCCTGTATCTTTCATGGTAAACATCATGTATTTCTCGTCCTTCTTAAACATTACTGGCAGCAGCCTTTGGGTGTTTCTAACACCACCACACCACATGTGAATATGTGATTATATGGGTATACAACAGCTTGAAAACCTGAAGTTCCAAACCTAAGAACGTAACACCAAGTTGCACAACTTAAATACACTAAAGGCTTGAGAAATAGTTAAAGAAAGAAACTACTTCAACTGGTAAATATTCCTTTTTTGGGAGGCACGAAAGTATTGCTTCCCAGTACTGCATTACCAGCTATGAATTACATTTTTTAACTGAAGGTGTTAATACACAGCTTTCTTAGAGAAACTGATGCAGCATTTCCAAGAACTATACCGGCATTTCCCTGAGCTTAGTAACAGCACAATGTCGGGAAATTTTCCAGCACAATACAAGATGAAAGAGATTCATCATGCAATACTCTTCAAACAAGCATTAGTATTACTACCACCATCAGATATATTGTCAACATACAAAGGAGTGATGTTTCCAGGTAACAATGTTAACAGCAGCTACAGTGTAGAACAAAACTTTAACCTTCCTGACTTTAGGCAAAAGTGTAGTTGAAGCTTAGGCACTAAAGTTACATCTGAAACAGAGAAAAGCTTTGAAAATATTAAACCAAGGTACTCACACAGCAAATGTCAGGAAAGGTAAAGTCAAGGCATAATTCCTTTACAGTCTCTTAAGGAAGCATTTACTATTCACAGTCTTATTTAATAAGTTCTTTTAGACATTCAGCCATGTAGTTATTAAAATATGAACAAATCAACTGCATGAGGGGAAAAAAAAAAAGCATAGCTGTATCTGCTTCAGGCAGAGAACAGTGCAAAAGGACACGTTACTGTAGTGAACCCAGTCCACAGACTGCAAACGGAATAAGAATGGTATGAACGAATAACAGTCAATATATGAATACAATGATTACATGTTACAAAACTCATCAGATGATCTTGCTAGAGAAATGACTAAGATTTCTCAAAATATCACTGTTTCTCACCTTACTGTGACTCGGGGAAAGACTTCCTTTGCTCTTAAAAATTCTGGGAGGCGGGAAAGGAAGAAAAGGCAGCAGATGCAGCCAACAGTAAATGGTCATTAGCAGCAGTGCTGCAGTTCAGGAGGGAATAAAAGTAATTATAAATACAAACCTCCCTATTGTGGCCAACAGGAAACAATTCTCATGTTCACTTCAACAGATATTTCAAAAAGCACACAGGGAAAGGTGGGCTTTTTACATTACTCTTAGGAACAGCACCATTTTTAAACAATAGAGAGCTTTCTCATTGTTCTCTTTTCACTATTTTACTGCTCTTCTGGAAAGTGATACAGGCAGGAATAAAACAACAGACAGTTTAGAAAAGTCAAAGAGAGGCAAGATAGAAGACAGATTCATTGGGAGATTTTGGAAAGAATCAGATCCTAAACTTCATCAGCTGTTTTAGGACAAAACATTACTGAGGGTGGTGGAAAGAAAAATGTGCGCATACATCATCTAGAAGACATGCAGAAGTGTCAGGCTCTAGACAAAAGAACAGAAAGTAAAAATTATAGGGCCAGAACACTAATTCAAATTAGCCATATAAGGAAGTATAACATAATAAAGGAACAAAGTAAAATATAAATTATCAACATATAAACCCCAGAAAATTCAAGATCACAAATGATCCCCATGATCTACCAGCTTAAAGTGATTCAAGTTCCTTCAGCACCAGACTCAAGGTATCACTTACAAAACTAAGCTACAGCACAAAGCACAGATAATACTTATCAGATCAAAACATTTTATCGGGTAACAGAAAACTTCACCTCTGCCAGAATTTATTTACTGGCAGTTCTTTTTTTTCTTATTTTAAACTGTCTAAAACTGCTTTAAATGTTACAAGCTTGGCTGGTATTATGAAATACTCAAAATACTGCATGACAATCAACTTAAGAGATGACAACAACTGAAAGGTCTTTTTTTGGCACAAATTCTTAATATCCAAAGTTTGCACAGAAATGGACTACAAACAACACCATGTTTGAAGATTGGTTAACCATCTGTGGTCCTTCAGATTCTGTCCCTTGACCCCAGGTATTTAATAATTTTTGAAACAAAGAATTAACTTCCCTAAGCACTGTGTCTGTGAATTGCTCTTGCAGTTATTAACTGTGCTACAGAATAGTTTTCACTGTAGGTTATAAAAGAGGTGTCTGAGTCAGATGTTGTGGGAGTTAACAAGGCTGCATCCTCGTCTTCTACAGATTATTTGAAACTACATTGGCAAGTCAAACCTTATCCCACAAAACCAGCACTGGATCTCAAGCAGGAAGTTCAGAAGAGAAGGAAGAGGACAAGAGAAAAACGTCCTTCTCCATCATTGAAACTCACGTTTGAAGCATGACCCCAAAGGTGTTTGGAGACAGTGCGGTAGGGAGGGATGTTATCCTGCCTACAGGGTACTCGCAGCCTTTTAACCTCTGGAAGTGGCCTGAAGTTATGGAACTCTTTTTTGGGGAATACAAAAGACAACCCCCAAGAACCACGACCAGCCAGCACTCCCTAGCCATGGGGCAGAGAGGAAAGCGACCCTCGCCCGGAGGGCTGTACGTGAGCCGGGAATCTCGCCGAGCAGATGACGCCTCTACAGTCCAGAGCTTATTTCAACCACCTCCCCACCGGCAGAGCCCGCATCCCCTCCACCCCCCCGCGCCCAGGGCAGGCCGGGGCCCGGCGGGATACGGGGCCGGCGCCGAGGCGAGTCCTGCGGAACAGAGCGGGGCACCGCGGGGCCAAGGCCGCGGCACCGGGGGCTCACCGTGTGCGCC